>JAZHYW010005452.1:0-99773 GCA_037355805.1 Ixodes ricinus
TGGGCATGGAAACAGTCGGAGAATGACGTCGTCTAACCCTGTCTACATCGTTGTGCAGATCCTGGCTTCCCTGACTATCTCGTGGACAGGACCATCGTCATACCCTCGAGCCTTCACCGCACCATCGGCGATAACGCAAGGGGCGTTTTTCAACCTGACACGCTCTGGCGGCGGCACTTTCAATGTTTCCGCCGAGTGGCCGCAGCTAGTCCTCGTGCCGTTCGCGCAAGCCGCCGCATCGACATCATCATTCACGGACGGTTTTCCTACAAGACCGGGAAGCACCTACAGTTCCGTCAGTGGGCATGGAAACAGTCGGAGAATGACGTCGTCTAACCCTGTCTACATCGTTGTGCAGATCCTGGCTTCCCTGACTATCTCGTGGACAGGACCATCGTCATACCCTCGAGCCTTCACCGCACCATCGGCGATAACGCAAGGGGCGTTTTTCAACCTGACACGCTCTGGCGGCGGCACTTTCAATGTTTCCGCCGAGTGGCCGCAGCTAGTCCTCGTGCCGTTCGCGCAAGCCGCCGCATCGACATCATCATTCACGGACGGTTTTCCTACAAGACCGGGAAGCACCTACAGTTCCGTCAGTGGGCATGGAAACAGTCGGAGAATGACGTCGTCTAACCCTGTCTACATCGTTGTGCAGATCCTGGCTTCCCTGACTATCTCGTGGACAGGACCATCGTCATACCCTCGAGCCTTCACCGCACCATCGGCGATAACGCAAGGGGCGTTTTTCAACCTGACACGCTCTGGCGGCGGCACTTTCAATGTTTCCGCCGAGTGGCCGCAGCTAGTCCTCGTGCCGTTCGCGCAAGCCGCCGCATCGACATCATCATTCACGGACGGTTTTCCTACAAGACCGGGAAGCACCTACAGTTCCGTCAGTGGGCATGGAAACAGTCGGAGAATGACGTCGTCTAACCCTGTCTACATCGTTGTGCAGGTTGGTTCCATCCCGTCATTACATGCTAAGAAAACCAACAATGTCTTTTATTTTTCGTTTCCATGCCCCAGTGTTTGTTCTGAACTGCTTGTAGAGTGTATTGGCGTTTTAAAACTGCTACTAATTCTTTCTGGCGATGTAGAGACTAACCCCGGCCCTATGACAGATTCCCAGGCCAAGCAGTTCGCAGAAATGTTTTTGATGATGCAAGATTTGAATGACCGTTCTTTGAGGGCGGAGCAAGGGCAGAAAAGTTTAATTAATACTGTAAAAGAGATAAAAGAAAACCAGCACGTCATTGAAGCAAAAATTAACGCTATTGGAACGAGACTTTCTCTTGTTGAAACAAAAGTATCCGCACTTGAGCTTGCCAACAATGAAATTCGCGCGAAGCAGTGTCTTGCTGAAAGCACTAACTTCGCCAATCGGCTTGATGATCTGGAAGATCGGTCGCGCCGAAATAATTTAGTTATCTACGGAATTCCAGACGTTCAATCAGAAACTTGGGCTGAAAGTGAAAAAAAAGTGCTTGACATTGTCTCCCATATCCTTGATACTCAGGCTCCTCCCGACTGCATTGAACGCGCGCACCGAATTGGGTCCTTCGTCGCTAATAAATGTCGGCCAGTAATAGTAAAGTTTTCTTCATTTAAAGACAAGGATAAAATATTTTTCTCACGGTTCAAACTAAAAGGAAGCGCCACGTACCTGAGTGAAGACTTTTCACCAGCAACGCGTCTTGCCAGAAGGAAACTAATCGAATTTGGGAAAACAAAAAAATGCGTATTTCAGTTGCGGTATAATAAACTATTTATTAACAGGCAGTGCTACATGTATAACTCTTCAAATGATACTATCTTCGAGCTGAGTAATGGCGCTAAGGCGCGTGCGGCAGAAGATACAGCGCCAGTCTCTTCTAACAATTCGCGGGCATCTACATCATCATAGCAGGTCGTGAGGGGGATGGTTCACACCACGGTGCAAAACAGGTGTCCGTAGTTTTTACTAATATAAGAAGTGTCATACGTCACCGAGATAATCTGTGCTCTGTCATTGATTCCTGCTGCGCTGACATCGTGATTTTAACTGAGACTTGGCTTTCCTCCAGGGTAAAGAATTCTGAAATATTTTGCTGCGAAAAGCGCTTCAACATTTATCGTTGTGATAGGGGTGATAGAACTGGAGGAGGTGTATTAATCGCAGTTGCCGCTCACATTGAATCGTTTTGTTTACGCTTGACTAGCGATTTAGAAATCTTGTTCATTTGCTTGTGTTTGAATCATCAAAAACTTGTGTTAGGTGTATGTTACCGAGCACCTTCCTGTAATAATTCTTTTGTAAACAACCTTCATGATGCAATCAACTCCATACTGGTCCGCTTTCCTTCCGTTCCTATCGTCCTTCTTGGCGACTTCAATTATCCGAACATTGTGTGGAATGATTTACATACACATTGTCACCCGTTTTCGACTGACGCAGCCGAGTTCATAAATCTTTGCAATGATTTCAGTTTTACCCAGCTAGTTTCTCTTCCTACCAGAAGCACTCCAACCGCATCCAACATCTTGGATCTAGTACTAACAACATCACCTACTTTAATTTCTTCCATCAGCAACATGGAGGGTCTCAGTGATCATTCTATAATACATTTCTTCCTTAATGTTCCTGCTGGAAGCTCGCCTACGAGTCTCAAGCGAATACGTGACTATGGTAAAGGTGACTACGTGGCTATCAATAATGAACTTTGTGTGTTTCTTGATTCTTTCTTATTGCGCTTTTCTGAGCGTTCTGTTGACGAAAACTGGCAATTATTTAAATCGGAAGTAGTGCGTCTCACTAACAAGTTCATACCGTTACGGAATCTCTCCGTATCTTCAAAAGCGCCTTGGTTTAACGTTGCGCTAAAAAGGCTTTCTAACAAGAAAAAGAGGAAGTTTAGAACCGCTAAGTTTTCAAATAATGACATTAAATGGTCCGATTATTACAATGCTTCTAATATCTACAAAATGGCAGTTCAGAACGCGAAGGCTCATTTCTTTTCTGTAACTCTGCCATCCATGCTTACTAATAACCCTAGGCAGTTCTGGAATGTGGTCAATTGCAATGAAAAACCCTCGGTATCTTTTTTAGCGACGTTGGTGAACCAGTGTCGCTTAGTGACTGTGCGTCTATTTTAAATTCTACATTTGTCGCCTCATTTTCCCATGACCATTCATCGACTGTGCCACTGCTTTTGCAAAATGATTTTTCACCCATGCTTCCGATTATATTCGACGTTGCCGGCATTATTCACCTAGTCGATAATCTAAAAATGTCTTGTTCTGCAGGAATTGATGATATAAACTCGAAGTTCCTAAAAAACACCAAGGAATATTCGTCCATTATACTATTTAAACTCTTCGAGCAATCTCTTGGTGTTGGTGTTCTACCCGGCGACTGGAAGGTGGGAAAGGTTGTGCCTGTGCATAAGACTGGTGATAAGCATATTCCTCTCAATTATCGTCCGATATCTCTAACAAGTATTTCATGCAAAATTTTAGAACATATAATCTTCTCACATCTTGTAAATTTTTTAGAATCGAACAACTTCTTTTCTCCCGCGCAACACGGGTTTCGTAAGTCCTTTTCATGTGAAACACAGTTACTAACTTTCACACATGATCTTCATCGCATTCTTGATCGTAGTTCGAAGGCCGACTGTATTTTCCTGGACTTTTCGAAAGCCTTTGATAAGGTTTCACATAGGCTTCTACTTCACAAATTAAGCAAACTTAATATCGACGCTAACGTACTTTCCTGGATTCATGCCTTTTTAACTAACCGGTCCCAATTTGTTTTTGTAAATGACACTTCATCGTCTTTATCTTCTGTAACATCCGGGGTTCCCCAAGGTTCTGTGTTGGGACCTCTGCTTTTTCTTATATTTATAAATGACCTACCCGCCAGTGTCTCGTCCTCAATCAGCTTATTCGCCGACGACTGTGTAATATACCGTGAAGTAACTAATAATTTAGATGTCATTTCTCTTCAGTCAGACATTAACAGTGTGTTAGAATGGTGTAACATGTGGAATATGCAGCTTAACGTTAACAAATGCAAAGTAATGAGAATTTCCCGTGTCCAAAATGACACTCCTCGCTACTTTTTTAACAATGTTTCTTTAGAGCACGTTTCATGTTATAAATATCTAGGCGTTCATATCTCATCCACCCTCTCTTGGGATTCTCATATCCAATACATAACAAATAATGCTAACCGCATGCTCGGATTCCTAAAACGGAATTTTTCAACAGTTCCTGTGTCGCTAAAATTACTTCTCTACAAAACACTCGTTCGCTCAAAACTGGATTATGCCTCTTCCATCTGGGACCCCGGTACTGACGTACTAACCCTTGCAGTTGAAGCGGTCCAAAACCGTTCTGCTCGCTACATCCTCACTAATTATCACCGCATCGCTAGCGTAACATCAATGAAATTGGGCCTAAAACTGCCAACGCTTGCTTTGCGCAGAAAAATTTTTCGCTTATGCCTGTATCACAAGCTATACCATCATAACCCTTTCCTACGTGAAAGGTTACTAACGCCTGCACCTTACATCTCGTCACGTCTCGATCATCAACATAAAATGGACGTACCCTCGTGTAAAACTACATCTTTTCATAGTTCGTTCATACCTCGCACCACTCTTGACTGGAACCACCTTCCAGCCTCTGCGGTATCGATTTCCGATGGTGTGGCGTTTAAAAACTGTATTGCCAATATTTATATTCCAGGATTTGACTAACCTATTGTTATTTTTCTTGTTCTGTTTCATGTGCATATCTTAGATTTACTTTATATTATGTAACCCACTCCCTCTGTAATGCCCTCGGGCCCTGAGGGAAAAATAAATGAAATGAAATGAAAACAAGCCTCCTGCAGGTTATCACGTAAGCTACCACGGCACAACGTTTAAAACATCCGAAAGAGCGCTTAGGCCAGGCCGCATAGTTTATAGTTTACATACCCGAGAGTACTACGCCGCATAGTTTGCAGTAAGGAAATGTTGCAGAACACTTACCTGCTTTGAGCACTGCTTCAATTTGTAGTCCTTCTCTTTCCGCATCGGAAGGTCCGAGCGCTTTTTCGTTATTAGAGTCCTGCAGGAAGATCCTACGAGGATTTTAAACTTTCTCGTTGAGGCGTGTGGACGCGACACCGGAGTCGGGCACTCAATCGAATACCTTTTCATGCTTGTTGAACCCAGATGAGCACTTGTTTCTCGTCTTGAGTGAATCCTAGTTCAAGCTTCTCCTGAGTTTTCATAATGAAGGAGACGTCGAACTTACATGACGCCAAATATGTCCACAAGCGAGGGACGCCAACGAGCGAAGCGGAACGAAACAGGCCAGGAGCCATCGCTCAAATGAGCCAACGTTGCTAGACGGAAAAGCGAATTTGTCTAGATAACGCGTACAACGTTAGTTTCGAAACTCTGCGGAACAGCATCTTTCACGATTCGCGTTTCGTAAAGACATGCTATGAAGAAAATTTTAAGAAGCAACTTCTTTTGAAGTGTGAAACCCTTTTAAGAGAAAAATTGCAACCTAATCTCGCTCCCAGGCGGGAAGCAGCGCGAGCGCTCGCGACTTGAACGAGACTTGACGAAGGAAGTTCGCGGAGCGTCTATGAAACGTAAAAGCCAGCTTGGGCGTTTTCAAGTCGAACTTGGTGTTGAGGCGGACTTGAGCAAGTCGAAGTTCGGCTTCAGTTGAAGTCACATCTATGAATTCGAGGGTAAGAACCTTGAGAGGTAGTGACGGTAACCGTCTCGCCTCTGGCCACGACGTGAGAAGAGGAGAACGATGAACTCCCTCTTCCCGAGAATCCCTTTCGTGTGACACAGAAGTCGCTATTGTCCCTCTACAAGATTAAAGAAGATTAACCCGTCACTCAAAACTCGTACAAAAGCAGCCACTTCGGTTGTTGGAACGACTAGGCCATCCTTTCAAAGTCAGCCTCGCCGTAGCTTTGCTCGTCCTGAGACGAACTACGCCACGATTGCGTTGGATGTCACGTGCTGTCAGCTGGCTGTTCTCCGAGCGCTTGCCAGAGTGGCCCGTTTATAACGAAAATACAGCCACCAGGCTTAAAGTACAAACGTGCGATTGTCATTTACGGCTATTGTGGATCACATTCAACCTATTTTTGAACACAACGGGTATATTTCAAATTTCGCTGAAGTATCCCTTTGATACATTGCTTTTCTAAAAACGACGCACAAAAAAAAAAAACACATAAAGTTGTATGCGTTTTTTTATACTCTTCGACGAGTGTCCCGTACATGTTTTACCTCTAATATTAGGTTTGCGTTTAGAGTTTAGTGAAACTCTAAACGCCCGATTTTATTCAGTGTCCTACCAAAAACGACAAAAAATCTGCCATAGGATGTTGCTAAAAACACGTTTTTTATGTTTTTCTTAAAGGAGGTGTCAGTGCTTTCTCTAGTAGAATCGATTAAATTTCATTACAAACCCTTATAGCCGCTAGACTCCAAACCACGCATACTCACCTTTGACAAGTCCTGATACTGTTGAAGTTCTGGTTTGAGCTCAGGCTAGGACTGACTTCCACTGCAGAAATTCAAGTTTACGAGCGCAGCTAAGGCGAAAAAATCAGTGCCATGACTTGAGTTGCAGAGATGCCTTACGATTGATTGAGTTGGAAATTCTTTTATATTTTAGGAACCGGTAGCACTGGATTTGTTTTCAAACCGTCGGGAAAGCTGTGGCACGTTTATCTGCAGTTCCTTTATTTATATTTTCATTTGAGCTCAAGTGCCACATGCCATTGGCCGTGCATTGACTGCAAGGTTCGAACTCGAGTCTAACATTAACCCGCGTCGAGGTCATAGCAATGCAACATTTTATGTACATCCTGAAAACAATTTTTTTGCAGCTCGATTGTGATTCGCAATATCCCGCAATTAAAAAGACATCGGCATAAAAGCTTAAAAAGCCTAGATGGAAAATGAACTTTATAAAAAAAAATGACACATAAAAAAATGACACGAATATAAAACATTGTGTACTGGAATAATTACGCCAAAAGACGCAATTTAGGTGGCGGCAGCCCTGCTTAGTCCCCGCCGATAGCGAAAGCTGCATAGTTATGTATGCTTTTTTTTCGGCTTTCATTTATTGGAGAGATGATTGACGTCTGAATATTTGTAGTAAAATTGTTGGACCCTGGCGTTGTATTCTTCCATTGAACATAATGTTACGTTTGAGGAACAAATGATATAGACCGGGTCACTATCTTATCAAAAATATCACGAGATTGTATTTTCCGCTTCGGTTTCAAACGATGATAGCCTCGTCCCACTAAGGCGACAAACACCAACAAACGACCTCTAAAAACGGCGACGTGCCACAAACGACACCGACAGACGACCTGTCGTTGGAGTCCGCCGTTTCTCTTGACGGATACGACGCAGAGCACACAAACAAGCAAACTTGTTTCCTAGTGGGACTGAAGTTTGAAACAAAACGTTTCAAAATACACAGACAGAGTCCGCCGACGCGGTTTTCGTGCTCCGCTCTTTGGACGGAAAACGCTCCGAGAAACGCAGGGAAACTCGAGAGAATTATTTTCCTTTCTTAATAAAAGCTTCCAATTAGTCTTTGCCTCTCTTTGGTGATCGCCCATAAACCGGCATGACAATTGACACTAATTGTTTTCTGAACCGAAGTTCCCAAATCTTTTCTCGTTAATGTTGTTCGGGGCGTTCGAGGTCCCATAATGAGCGCTGCGGAATTTTGCGCCGATTTTAAGGTCGCTCTCATCCAGATGTTCAAGGGCAAGTGTTTTCTTGCGAGATATACGGCACCACGACTATCATGGAGCGTGTTGACAGTCTCTGTCTGCCGGAATGGCTGGCCTGAACGCGATGTCCTTTCGTGATGACGGTCTTACTTTGGCCGGCGCACGAGGCTTTTGCGAGCCAAAGGACCGACGGAAATTTTCATTCACGTTATGATATGTCAACAGCCAGCGATGGAAGCCACGATCCCACCGAGTGACGGGGATGAGCAGGAAGCCAAGGTGAAGACCAAGGCCATTTCTGAAAGCCAATCGAGCCACGGGGAGAATGAGACGATGGGTAGAAAACTGTAAGAAGGGAGGTAGCAGAATTTAAAAGCGAGCGAGGAGGTTACATTCCTCTCCGGGAGATGTTCCTCAGAGGGACCGTTATGGGGTGCTTGAAGTCAGACGACGAACAATAACTTGTCCGTCATCGATCGTTCACCTGCGTTTGTCGGCGTTTGTTGATGTCGTTTGTCGCTGCTGTGGGAAAAATCAGCGACACGAACTTTGCGGTGTTGCCGGAGAAATCTCGGCCCTTGTTGCTTTAGTGGAACGGGGCCATAACAAACATGACTGCCGGCGTTTGTGGCGAGAGGTTTGTACACCTCGCAACTCGTTGAGTTCGGATATCCTTATGAAGACGAGTTGTTTCGCGTTCACCGAGATATTCAGAAGGAAGGCCTCAACCAACATAGTCGTAACAAACAACTGTCGCAAGTACACGCCTTCGGAATTGCTGTGGGGGTGCTTGTTTTCCTAGCGGGACTGGCGTTAGCCTAGCCTCCCACGCCGATCTTTGCTTCATCTGGCTTGATTTGTTGGTTTTCGCAATTTGATGCTGAATGAATGCATCGGTTCCCGTAAAAGCAAACCCGCTACCTAGAGAGTAATTCAAGCGTTGTGATTGCAACCATGGTTCCAGTACTGAGAAGTAACCTACATAGGTAAAATTTAGCGAGCAATTTGGCTGGAAGCAATCGGGTGTTCGCCTTGCATCAGGTTTTTCCGGTTTCATTTAACAGTAGCGGCGGCAGTTGACTGCGTACATATACTGTACATCTTAATCACAGATTCTGCTTTCATCGGAGATGTTGAGGCCTGTCGCGGCAATCTCGTCGTGGGTGCACATCTTCCTCGCCGCACGCCTAACATCTTCTTGAGCTGCTGACGTGGCTTGTGTGGTGACGTTGGTAGTCCAAGAACTGTGGTTGGCTACTCCATCAGTGCACCGGCTACAAAAGCGGTGCCGGAAACAACCCGGTCTTCATTTGGCAGCAGCGGTGGCACTTGACTGTGTGCTTATAATGCACATCTTAATTACAGGTTGGTGCATTATCTCCCTGCTGGAATTCCCTTGTTATTTTCTTAGTTCTCCCGCCGTTGCTGCCACTGTGAAAGTGCTTGTCAGTAATCAGCATGCAGGCTGATATCATAAAACTTTTGAAGGACTTAAAATCAGAAATTGCGCGACGTGAAGTGGGTAATCGAGCGTGAACTTAAAAGGACTACAACGAAAGAAGCTCGTTGACGTCACTGGTGAACAAATCGCCGAGACTGACATTGATTTTGCCACCGCGTGCCCAGGAAAGACGGAGGATGCCCAAACATTGTCGTACAATTTCATTCGCGCGCGAAACGAAATACGGTGATTGAAGGGGCTCGCAAGAAGCGAGTTTGTTCTTCTAACCTGGGTCTTTCAGACCGCTCTCTTGTTTACGTAAATGATCATCTATGTCCGGTGGTCAGAAGCTGCTCGGTCAGGTTATCGCATGGAAGAACGAAAAGCAATGGAAGTATGTTTGGTCGAGGGAGGGCGAGGTCTTTTGCAAGAAAGCAGACACGTCGCGTGTGCTGCGTCTACCTTGCACCCAGAACGTGACCCAGATCCGGTAGGTGCTGACCTCGGGTTATCGTCCTTTCTGCACTAAGAAGGTATGTCTGATAACATGTAACGCCATCAGACGTAACTGATATCTACCGAACTAAAAAAAAAGTGCATCTTTCTTTCATTTGAATACGCAGTCTGCTCGGAATAAGGACAATGACTTGCAGAGATTGTTTTCTTGTTTTGGTTTTAGATGCGGAGCATCTCTTGCTCAGGTCTATGTCCCGCGGCGTCGGCGTCGGCGTCGTAGTCCGCACTCACACTACACATGCGCAACTCTCCTCCTTCCCTCTCTCCAACAGCTGCGCGTTACTCTCTCCGCTCTCTCTCTCTACCAGCTGCGTGCACTTCGCGTGCGTTCACACCGCGCGCGCATGTGCAACTCTCCTTCTATAGACTCCTCTCCTTCAAGTGTGAATATAAGCAGCGGTAGCGCGCTGCCCGCTTTCCCCGGAGGAGTGAAAGGAGGATAGTTTTGGGCGCACGGGTCGCAGCGCCACGCCAGGGCTTTCCAGTGGGGTGGGCTTTCCCCGCAACTCTGCGGCTGTCGTTTGCTAGCGTTTCTCGGCCGCTCGCGTCAGCCGCAGCCCAAATCCGGCCGGCGAAATAGTCAGAAGGAATAAATTAATTACGATCCGCGATGCTCCGCATCACGCCATGGTTCCCCTCGGGAAGATGGTAATTTTCTTTCGATGGCTGTGATGCTTTCCGAGACGGTGTATCAGCAGAACAATGAAGTGTTTAGGATGCCCGACCATGAAACTGTTACTCAACCGCTCTAATACCACCTCAAGAAAGAGGGTGGTATTAGAGCCACTAAATAAGCTGCGCTTAGAGTATCAGCACTCCGTTCCGAGACATTGTTGTGGGCCCCGCCATTTCGGCTCGTATGCAGAGCAGACGCAACTGCTGATCGTCATAATTCAAAAGTGTGACCTCGTCAGCATTAGATTCGGTGTTAGGAAGCTCGTGTAATATTGCTTTGCGCTGTCGCGAACCTTTTAAACAGTTGTGGAGGGCGGAAAAGCGTTTCCCGTGATTTCCGATAAAGCTTCAGATAACTGACAACCATGATTTTAAGACAGAATATGGCCAAGTGTCGTTACTCTGAAGCGTAGCTTATTTAGTGGCACTAGGTGGTATATTATGAATGGTAAAGAACGCGCTAAAATTCGGCGTAATTCTACATCTGACAACAATAGCAGATGAGTTTGAAATCTTAACTATAATTTGCAATTAATAATTGTCTCCGTCGCGTGCCGCCCCTGGAGGGTGCATATTTACTTTCATACTGTTTTTGGATGATTTTTTTGTGCTGGTTAAACGAAAATAGCTATAACCGGGTCTTAAGTGGCGATATTAATATTAACATGTTAAAGGCGACGACAACACAGTTTGAACTCATGAAAAAATTAAAGTAAGACGCTTGTATTAACGTCATTACTTTGCCAACTCGTATTCAGAATGATTCTGCAATGCTACTTGATGTATTTATTACAAATATAGACACTCAAAAACTAGTATCGGGTGATATCGTGGTGACGCCAGCGATCACTTGGCCATTTTTCTCATGACTAATCAAAACGCAGTAGTTAAATCATTTAAATAATTTTATTCTGTTGCATTTTACGACATTAATCCACCAACCATAGAACAATTTCTTAATGAAATCTCCACATTTGCTGGGAAATAATATATAGTAAAACCAACCCTGATTATGCATATTACATGTTTTTATTTATGTTTTGTTCAAGTCTGTTTATGTAAGGTTATTTTGTCACAAGACATCAAGAAGCAAAAAGCCAAGAAAACCTTGGATAACAAACAAATCGTTAAAACTAATAAAACAAAAATATGCACTTTATCGAAGGTTTTTACAGACAATAAATTGAAATGATCTACATGGTTTCAAAGTTTTCCTTAATAAAGTGACTAATTTTTTTAGAAATGCAAAAAAAAGAAATTATCTACACAACTTATTCAGTGCCGACATACCAGAACGATGTAACATTACGCTTCAAAGAGTGAACACAGTGCTTGCTCGTCGCCAGCACCACTCACGGTGTGTTCAATATTTACTTTTCAAGGGCCAAACAACATCGGGAACAGCGTTAGCTAACTCTTTTAATAACTTTCTTGTAACACTGGCTAACAGTACATACGATCGACGTAGTTTACAATACCCAAAAGCCAGACACCGTGAAAGTGCGTTTTTAGGACCGAATAATGTTGAAGAAATTTATCGCGTCTTTCTTTGATTCCGTAAGAGTAACTGTTGTGACGCCGATGACTTAAAAAATCCGTCCAGTTAAGTACGTCCTGGATCTTATTTGTTCTGCACTTGAACATGTTTATAACCTTTCATTTATACGTGCACGGTGTATTTCCAAAACTTGTCCAGTTAGCGAAGGTGAGCATATTTGTATAAAGTGGGCGACAAAAACAAAATATCAAATTACGGACAAATATCAATTCTTCCCGTTCTTTCAAAAAATCTAAGAAAAGTTAAGTTACAAAATTAATTACTGATAGAATGATTGATTTTTGCAAAAAAAAACATAGCATAATCAGACTTTCAGATTGACTTCAGGAAAAGTCGTTTAACCAAGTCAGCACTCCTGACACAAAAATAATTGATTCTCCATGGTATTGAACACAAACTGCTAACACTAGGGGTATTTGTAGATTTTTCAAAGTCCTTTGACAAAACAAACCACATAACCTTACTAAACAATCTCGATATTTATGGCTTTCGAAGGGTATTTCTAGATTTGTTAAAAAGTTTTCAGTTTTCTTTTCCAGAAAGTTGTTATAAACAACAAAATGTCCGATATTCAAGCGATTGAATCCGGAGTACCCCAGGGCAGCATTCTTGGACCCTTTTTTTATTTAATGTCTATATTTATGACATAATCAATATTTATAATGATACCAAATTCGTTATGTGTGCTGAGGACACTAGTTTATTTTTAAGTCTTCCCATACTTATCAGTTAATAAATCATGCAAATAATGTTCTCGCTAAATTAAACCAATGGACCCTATTGAATTCCTAGCAGTCAACAACCTCAAAAGAAAGTCTGTACTTTTGAGGCCTAAAAATCAGAAAAAAATATTGAGAACGACGTCATGATGGGGACGTCTTCCGTGGATATTGTGCCTTCGGCTAAAAAGCCTAGGAGTTTTATTTGAAGAACATTTAGTTTGGAGCAAACATATTCAAATATTTGCTAATAAACTCTCTCGCGTTGTAGGTATTCTTAGGAAGTTGCGATTTTCTCTACCCAGTAATATAAAATTGCTTATTTACAATTCCCTTTTTATTTTCACCTCGACTACTTCCCTCTAGTTTGGGGAAACACAACCACATGAAACATTACTAAACTTTTTTACTACAGAAAAAAAGCTGCGCGCACTATGTTCTCCTCACGATGCACTACCGAAGCACTTTTTAAACGTCTTAATGCACGTCCGGTTCAATTTTTCTATAAAAATATCCTGCTTAAGCGGTACTATGCTAGAAAAAAAGAACAACAACACTGAACAGTTATCAAGATTAACAAGAAACACTAACATTTATGAACACGTCAAAATGAAACGTGGATCATTCCTCATGCACGCACGAATCACGGAAATTAATCTTTATGTTAAACATTGCCATTTTTACTAAATTCGCTCAATTATTAGAAAAAAACAAGTGTTTTGTGTTCCATATAGTTTACATATCTAGATCTTAAGTTTTCGCCTTGTATATCTTTGAGTACATTAATTGGTTAATGTGTAGTAAGTGATGATGATGTTGCGTTACTTGTTGATTATCGTACATTATCATCAGTGCTTTTGCTAAACCTTTTTTTGCTTGTTTATTGCACTGTAATGTGACTATGTATACATAGAAGGGGCGAAGACCCAATCAAGCCGCGCTCTTGTGGCTTTTTGTCTGTGCTCCAGACATCATTTTGCACTTTGTACTTGGTGATGCCAAATAAACTTTGATTTGATTTGATTTGATGTTTCCGTCATTTCGCTTCGAAAGGTTCGCTAGAGGGAATAATTGTTGGTCGCGTTTTACTGGTGCGTCGGGCCGCTCACCTACGTTGCTCGCGCAAAAAGACAGTAAGAACAGAAAAGCTGATATGACCTGCATGCATGTGCAGTTCGAAGCAAAGGGATCGATGGCTGTTCGTAGGGACCACATAAATCTGTTCGTGAACGTATTGAGCTAGTATTTTGTACAGAGGTGGCCGAAGAACCTGCATTAAGAGTATAAATATTTTACTAAGCAAACTTACCTGAGTAAACAGTTAGAAGACAAGAAATTGAAACACCTACTTACGGCATCTATCTGCTCACAAAATGGCGTCTGAATGGCATAGCTTCCGACAGATGGCGGCATGTAAGGTCTCAGGCGACTAGAAAGCCTGAATTACAGAGAGATTCCAGTTGTTCGGTCGGTGTCACGTGGTTTATAGGCGGCATTTGCAATAGGAGCTGCGAGGAGATGACCAAAGCGTTGCTCGTCTGCAAACGCCTCCACCTTTCCGCCTGCTTTTCTCGTCGCCACGCGGAGAAAATAGAAGGAAAAAAAAGAAAACATAATTTTTCTCTTTTTTTGAAAGTTTGCAACCGAACTTTTTATTTGGAACCAAAAATAAAGAGTAATATCTTAGAATTTACTGCCTGAAAGTAATTATTTCATTACTAAATTACCAGCCCACCAAATAAATTCATTACATCACTCATTGCCACAGAAAGTTATTGAATTACTCTAGTTTGATTACAGTAATGTCATTACTGCCACCTCTGTTCCCAGCTGAATATTTATTTTATAATGTTCATTGGTTTTTAACGATTCGGTTTTTCTATATTATTATGACTCACATCTCAACAAAACAACTGTCTGAACGTGGGCAACTGAACTGCTGGAAATTAAGCACTCAATAAAACGTCCCGGGATTGAAACACTGAAATTCTTAAGCTGCGAAATGACAATTTATTGTGATCATCTCCAGAGCAGTTAATGACTATAATAAATCAGCATTCATATATCATATTCGGTACATATTGAAATGATAAAGGGTATTTCGTAACGGACGTCAAATTTCCGCTCATGCGGTGAAATAGAGGCAGTACTCTAGTTTGTTCTTTGAGTGCGTGTAAAAAATAGTTATATATATATATATATTTATGCTTGACGATTTTTTGTTGAATTGGGTTTAAAATATACCATATATTAAATATGTGACATGAGTAGTCGGAATTCATTATAAACATATCCGCATAGCTTGACAAATGCTACGCCAAGATTTGAAAGGCGTGACAACGATCTTAAAAATACATGAAAGATGACGACGACGACGTTGAGAGGAGGACACACCGCACGACGGCGGTGCCTCAATCTAAGCCCTAAGCCTCGGTTCCTCGGAGGCGGCAGCTTCTACTTTGACTGGGCTACCTCCTTGGAGTTTGATGCTTCGACTCCAGTGGACCCCAGTGAGCAAGAGCGCCATCGTGTTCCTGAGGCTGCTTCGTGCACCGACCGAACGGCGTGCCAGATCCCCATGGCTCGTTGCTGAACCTCCCAACCAGCCTCCAAGAAATCTGGACTTCGGCGAATCGGACTGCCATCCTCCACAATACCAACAGACCATGTCGTCGTCATCTTGCGTGTACATACCCATCCCATTATCATGTTCACTAGACGCGGCACCGCGGGCCTCCATGGTACGGGCTGCTGCCTTTCCATGGCGCCGCGGCTCTCCAGAGCCAAAAATAAAGACTAAAGACAAATGCTGACCTTCTTAAAGATATGTTATAAAATAGTTTGAGAGTATCAAATAACTATATCATGTTCATGCCGCTTCGCTTGCGCTCATATTAGTGCATAGCTGCTTGTACACTAAAAATAATCTTTCAGCGATTTGGCCCCCTCTTGCTGCGCCCAGAGAAAATTTATCCCGAGAAAAGATTTGTGCTAGAAGGACAGAGACTTGAATTATACGCCGATTAGTCTAAGAAATACACGTAAATAACAGGAAATTCTAGGTAAAGCACATAGTGTACATACGGTTGCGTCAACATTTTGTTGAGAATGCCGTATGTCCCGCACTATAGTTCGCACCTGGTGTATGGTGAGGTGAGGTGAGGTAGACTTTATTGGGTCCAAGACTGTTAGATCCCCGCGTCAAGCAAGTCTCTCTTAGAGAGAGACCCTTGACGAAGCGATCCCCTCGGTCGACAGGCGAGACGCGATGTTCCCGGCGGCGTCCGAGGCCAGCTGGACTAGAATTTTCTGAGTCTTGGGGTCAGGATCCCGCAGGAAGGGATTCCCAGGCGCCTGGTTGCCTGGCTTGCTTGATGAACTCCTTATTCTTCGAATGAAGAAGCAGCTCCGGGCACCCCCAGATTATATGGTGGAGTGTGGCGATCTCGCCACAGTTCCTGCAAGACGGGTCGTAGGTATCTGGGTACCACGAGTGCAACTGCGCCGGGTTGAGGAAGGTCTCCGTCTGGACTTGACGGAGGACGGTGGATTCTGCCTTGCTGAGAGTGCTGTGAGCCTCTGGGTAGGCTCGGCGTACTCAGTAGTGGCGCAGCACCCCTTAAAGGTGTAGAGGTTGTCGTCGGTTCCACGAGGCGAAGGTCGAGTGCTCACTTGGTGTGCTAGCCCGGTGTGTAAGAGCGCGGGCTGCACTGTAGAACACCCTAGTTGCCTGGGAGTGACGCATGGGCTGGAGACCACAGGATGCGGACTGGGTGGTCGATCAGACGATGACCAGTGGCAATCTTGAGAGCTTTGTCAGAGATCTGACCACGCATGTACTGGCGGATGGCCATCTGGGAGTCACTGAGGATGACTTTCGTGGTTCTGAGGGTGAGGGCCAAGGCGATGGCTGCTTCCTCTGCCTCTGCACTGTTGCTGGTATACATGCTGCCTGCCGTGAGGATTTGGCAGGAGCGATTCGTAACTGCTAGGGTCATTCGACCCCTGTCAGCTGAGGCTGCGTCGACATAGGTCACCTCAGAGTCATCGTAGCCTTGTTGTAGAGTGTTCTCCAGAGCCTTGACTCTGGCCATGCGTCGGCCTGTGTCGTGCACTGGATGCATGTGACGAGGTAGAGGCGAAATCCGTAGTGGTCCGCAGTGGCAAATTAGGGTCAAAAATAAAAACGTTTGCTTAGATAGTCCGCACCCGGTGCATAGGCCGCACCCGGTGCACAGTCCACGCCTGGTGCTTTTTCGACCAGAAAATCTTTCCATACACGGCACACCTTGACAATTGTCTGCTTTTTTAGCTCACAAAGAAGCCTATAATATATATAAATCGTCACTAACCTACGCTTTCATTCCAAAAATCCATCTGGGTTTGTCATAATCAACAATATCGAAAAACAAAAATCATGTATAGTTCGCACGCGTAGACAGTCCGCTACAGCCTAAAATTTCGACTTTAAAGATGTAAAGCCCGGGGCCTATAGCCCGATAAATATGGTACAAATACACTTAAATTTTTTTTTGTGTGTAGAAAGATATCTTGCATTTTGAATTTAATAGTATGCGCATACAGGAGAGAAATATATATATTTTTACAGTGTCATTCCAAGGAAACGCTAATACCATTGAATAAGTCTCAATAGCTTGCTGGTAAATTCAGGACTAAATCATTTTGTTTTGTACTTGAAACGAGAGGTCCCAACAACAAAGCTGGCACATGGCAGGAATACGTATGCTCTATTTTTTTAATGCCAATGGTAGATATTTGCTGTTTAGAGCAGTAAAGTGTGGGGGGGGGGAGAGGAGGGAAAGTAGGTAAATGTTTCATACATCGAAGTTAGCCGTCGTTGTCGGCAGCGCTCAACACATGAGGGCCCAGTGATCTTGCCACGCGCGCACTGCCATCGAGGCCAGGCTCGGTACACGCACACGGCTTGCGTCGAAGTCACATGAATGAGCGGATATTGTGGTGGCTTTGTTGTCAACCCCGACATGCTAGAACAAATGGCGGCTTTCGTAATATGGATTGCCAAATACAAAACCTGGCTAAATGTCAACCAGTGATTAACTCCATAATGACAACGAACAAACATTATCAATTTATATAATGCTATCTCACATATCATGCGTTTCTTATTAGTGATTTTAGCAGGTTAATAGACGATTTCATTGGAGACCGTAAGATGAATGACCGCGCGAGCGTTACTTTAAAGGGATGCCGAACCATAAATTTCGGTGTCTATAATAAGTGGCGCACGATCTTTCCACAAGCCAGCAGTCACCGGTGTACGCGAGCACACGCAACGAAATTGACGTCATAGTCCTCCATTCATGACAGCGAAATCTGTGGGCTACGGGGAAAATGGCAATAAAGACATTCCTTTCATTTCCACAGTGGGGTCTGGTGTAAAAGGTAGGCGATTAATTGGTATAACAAGCAAGTAGCTTTAACTTGCGGAGATGAAAAGCCTGCCTTTATTCTGCTTTTGCCCGGAGCCCATACAATTCACTGTCATCTTATGCGTGAATACAGGAATGTGGCGTCAATTTTGTTGCGTGTACTCGCGCACAAAGGCGGCTGTTAGCTCGGGGAAAGAACGTGCGACACTTATTATGGACACTAAAATGTCTGCTTCAGTCTCCCTTTAACAGAAATCTGGAACCACGAACGCCACAAAACAACATTCGAAAAAGGCGATTGGGTGAACATGCCACTGTTGCGTCGATGCCGTGGGTCTGGTTGAAATGTAGAACAAGCCACATTCTAACGCACATTCCTGATGCTGACAAATTGGGTTGTAACGTTCTTGGCTAAACACTCCTACATTTAGGAGACATAATGTAAAGAACAACACAAAAAAACCGAACACCACAAAATAAACACACAGGCGGCAATCAACTATATCGGAAAAATGCAGAAAAGATAGAAATACCTATATCGTCACCTTCATCACTTCCACACATGCACTTGGCCATACACATTCTATCTGCCATTCTCAAAAACTCATAAAAAGAACCTCATCTCAGCATTATACACTGTAATAGACGTGCCACTTACTCATTGTGTGGCATTTTTGCGATAAAGTATGCTTCCATTGACTCGGGCGCTTTTTGGCACTCGCCCTTACCTTGAGTCGTTGTCTCAGAAAGATGCAGCTGACATTTACATTTCCTGCAGTGTTACGTGAACACTGCAGGCTTCACAAGCTTTCTCCTTGGCACGGTGCATGAGCGCCGGGCTCAGAATCATGGGGAATGGCGAATTCGGGTGGTCGATCGCCGGCGAGACCGAGCCGGCGGCACCGGCAACCAGAAACGCGCCAGCCGCACACCACGTGACCCTCAGCACTTGAACATGAAACGCCAGAAGGTGGCAGTTACTTTCCCGCTTGCCCGCAGGCGAGGTGGTGGAGCCGTGCCCGCAGGACACCGCTCGAGAGGCTTTCTCCCAGTGGCTTGGATTGACTCGAGTATTGGCTGCTGCAGTGAGTTCAGATCAGTTTCGTTCTTTTGTTAATTTTTTCTTACTGACGTCCTTTCTCATTTTGGAGGTGGCGACACCAGATCAGGGTGTAAGATAGACAGGTGGGGAAACGAGAGCCAAATAAGCGACCGGATTGTGTACCCCTCGGCTTTCTCTTTTCTGTGGCGCCATCTATGTGGAGCACCGCGAACTCTCACTCCGGGTGGGCGACCGGTGGCGACCGGCTAAACTGACAGAGATTTTTTCTTCTCGCCGCAGCGCCATCTGTCGCAAATCCGGGGCACCCGCAAGCAGACGAGTACACAATCCGGTCACGGCGCTGCGGTAGGCCCCTATGGACCGTTTCCCCACCTGTCTATCTTACACCCTGCACCTGATACAGTCTGGCGAGAGAGTGATATACTAACGTAAATAGTGGCCGCTCCCGTAGTGCCCAGCGGCTCATTTGACTCTTCAGCCAACGTTACTAAACCACTCAGTTCGGAAACTGCCATAGAGACTGCTATGAAAAAGTGGCCCCGATCTGTACTCGCGAACCGAACTAATGGCGAACACGACGCCGCCATTTCTCCCGCAGCGGCCACTCGAGGAACCGCACGTTACTTCTATTATGGCTTTAATCGGCCATCTCGGCGCCGAAAGATACAATGGAAGAAGTTACAGGGGTGCCACCCCCATCTCCCCGGCGGACGCGCCGCGTGTTACTACAGAAGTTAAAATGCACCTAGGTCGGGACGCGCTACCTGAAAGCACCGCTGAGGCATGGTTCGATCGCTTAATTGCACGCCTAAATTCTAAACTATAGAGCAGACCCTGCACAATATACAATATAAGATTAAAACCGCTTCACTGAACAGAGGAAAAAAGGGGAAACTCGTATGGTGAACTGGTGTCTATTTATTTCTACAGTCGTTATAGTTTAACCATTAAGAAATAGCTTTACTGTGATTCACATATTTCTAAAACTATTAGTAGCTTCGAACGTTTTCAAGAATATTACAACGACTGCGACTGTGGCTTTGGAAAGACGCATGATTTGGCATCCGCCATTACTGAAGTCAGGGTGGCGGGGGAGGATGCCGCGTGTTGTTGCTGTCATTGTGTGGATTTCTCGACGGTCTTTTTTTGTGGTGAAGGTGAGACGGTTAAAGCGCAACCACGTGGAGGGTGCTTCGAGCGTTTCTTGAGCGTCAGCTTCGTCGCCGAAACGCTATTTTCTGTTTCACATATATTTGAGCGAGCTGACGCTACGAACACGAACGTGTTCTCTTCAACGACGCTTTCACTTCACGATCGTGCGGGCATTACAGGTTCGTTTGAAGTGTCGAGCTCGCTCTCGTAGCTGCTCCTTTACTCGCCGTTACGATGAATTGTAGTGCACATTTCCACGAACGCCTGCAGAACAATTATCTCTGTTATGGTTGTCCTTGTGGGCAACGAATATTTGTGCTTTACTCAATTCTCTCGTACGGTTTTCCCCTTCTCTCTTTCGTTCAGTGAAGCGGTTTAGTTTTATATTGCATAATGTGAAGGGTCTGCTCTAGAGTTTAGAATTTTAGCGTGCACCTAAGTGATCGATTCCTACCTAAATTCAAAATTCTAGGTAGTCATGGCAGACTAGGTGGCGGAAGCTACCGCCTGATACGAACGAAATCAATTATGTTAGTTATCCACCCGTTCAGATCGCAGCCATCTATGTCTCTAGTCGTGTAGAGAACGGAAGCACCTTAACAGGAAGCCGAGACCAACCAGGTTCGTTTGAACCACGACAGGCTTTATCAGGGGCGACCAGCTCACTCCGCGTTTCCCTATAAGAGCGCGTGGGCCAAGAAATATCACGTTAACTGCTTGGAGGGACCGAGTGTTCCGCTAGGCGCCGCCTTAGCTCAACACCAAAAGCGCGGCGGCCGCTATGGAAGGCAATGGGAGCGTGTGGAAATAATGTTGGTTTCAGATGATTTTTGTTGCATTTAATAGCGAGGCGCTAATGCTAGCACATAGTGTGCACAAAATGAGTAAAAATGAGTCACTACATTTTAGTTTTCTCGAGTAGAATAGTTAGTATTGAGAACTAAGCGTCAGTAGGGTGTACGAGTGTACAGGATCGTGCATCCAGTCCGCCTACTAGAGTTTACTCCCGTGATCGGAATAAAAATATCGAGTTAGATGCTCCGCCGGTGGGTCGTGACGCTCTTGGTGAATGTTCGAAGTGAGACACTGTCTGTTGGTGGTGAACTGGTGACTCGCGGGGGGGGAGGGGAAGGGGCGGGACCTCCACTGTTGCACTGCGCCGGGTGCGAAGCAATTCTAGTGACGAAGCGTACGGGTTAGAAGGGGCTGCAGTCCACCAGTCCGAGTATGCCGCAGGGGAGGAGGCAAAAGGAAGCGAGGAGTCCGGTAACAGAGAAGTGGCTAGGAGCCGCGTGGTCGCTACTTGACGTCGATGTTGAGTCGGGTCGCTGCCGACTGAACAGAGGAGATGCAGTGCTCGATAGGATGGTGTTTGGGGGCCAAATTGGCGCCTCATATTAAGGTAGGAAGCGCCACGACCAACTCTATACTTACGACCACTCCATCTAAGTACTCCCTATGGAACCTGCTCCCGGCTGAGGGCCGAGCTTTAGCGTCGCGTAGTGAGAGGCGTTCTCACTAGACGGCACGAAAACTCGGTCCTGCTACCTAACTCCTACCTCGTCCGGTTCTTCTGTTATCCGTGGGTGCCTGCCAGCTGATCGCGCTTTCTGGTTTCAAGCGTGTTCACGCTGTAAAATGGTTTTTCCCTATGTAAAAGATTCTGAGGAAGCCCAATTCGTTAATTAGTTTGCCCTTTTTCTGTTTGCGCAGCAAACACCAGATGGTAATGGCTGCGCCCGCGCGCCGCCAACGCCATAGAGGCCAATACAACCTGGTGCAGCGCGGAAAAGGCGAAAAAAAGAAATACCGGGTTTCATGCCCGGTACAAGGCGCCGCTGAAACTCAGCCCTCCGTAGGGTGCCTACATGTCTGTCTGTCTCAGGATGAAGACATTCATTGTCGCCCTGAATATGCCAGCGCGTGACGCTCTGGCGCACTCGGTGCGTGACTCGAGCGGTAAAATGCGTCTACGCAATAGCCAAAGCTACGCGCTCGAGCTGAGTAACACTGAATCGCGCGCACTTCAAAATGCGTTAAAAAAACGATTGGGCCGTGAAATGGCTGAGATGTCACCACTCAAGCAAAAGCGCTTTGTATGAAGGGTCTCTATACTTCGTTTCAGCTTGGGTCCAGACGCAGCCGATGCTACAAGCGCGAGCTCCGGGCTTCCAGCGTCCCTGCCAAGCACGCACGCTCGTGCAGTACAGGCACTGTTCAGGGCCACACGCTCGTGCTCGTAGCATCGGCTGCGTCTGGACCCAGCTGAAACGAAGTATAGCCCTCCAGGAGGTGCGTGCTGGAGTGTTTCTAGATGGAGTGCATGGTCGCAAGTATAGAGTAGGTCGTGGGAAGCGCCATGTTGCACAGACTCAAGGAAGGCAACAGGTTGCCTGGTTGCCGAATACCCCACCGAGCAGCAAAACCCCAGGATGGGCAACACTAGTGCTGTGAACAGCAATCTGGGCACATCGCGACTGGCTCTTCTTGTGGACCGAATGACGACGCTAAGGAGTCACCTTTCCCCGGACACGACGTTTTCGATATAGCGATGACGGCACCTAGGAGGTGGATATGCGTTGCTCTTTAGATCACCACTCGGTTCAGGAAAAGTGTAGGAAGGGTCGAAGGGTGGCTGGAGGCAGTGATGTGCACGGTAGCGCATTCGGTTTAAGTTTTGGGGGAGTTTGTTATCTTTGAACCAGAGAAAGATGCGATCTAGATCAGCTTGTAGCTCTTTACCAAACGTACAATCGCAACAACGATGAGAAAAGTCCTTAAAATATAGCCGATTATCCTCAAAACGTCGATGGTCATGGAGCGGACACACAAAGATACATACGCGAAAGCGTCTGCTGGTGTGTTAAGCTACATCGCCAGAAAACGCGGTGGCAATTCAGTGAACTAGAGAAAGTACTAAATACGCAAGAGCAAATGCGGCGAGCTCGCGCTACCTTAGGTGACCTGGTCGCCCCTATAAAGCCGGTCGTGGTTTGATCCGTGGTTTGAACTGCCTCGCGGGCTGCATGCATCAAGCGAAACAGTTTGAAGCACAGGTGCAGCAAAGGCATGTGTGCTAAAGCCCCTTTATATTTTAAAATTAGCGCAGGGTGCGTGTGCGCGAGAGGCACGTGCAACGTGCAGCCCTTAGAAAGATTAAGGAGTCACAGCGCAGCTGCAGTGTAGCGCAGCGCTACAGCAGCGCTGAGCTAGATTTCAGACGCCATGTTCTTCCCAGAAGTGGCGCCAGGCACGTGTCTCGAGCATTTCCACAAGAATGAATGGCGCCACTTTTTCCAGAATAGAGGGGCTTTAACGTGCTCTAGCGTGTGGCGTTCCCTACCCGAAAACCCAGTATAAGTTTTCGCTATCTAAATTATGGAACTGGAAATATATCTGAAATCTATCTGGGTTCGAGGTTTTCAGAAATTATTTCTTTTTCTGCAATCCGGAAAAAAGACGAAGAGGGGGCCACGCGGCTCAGCCGCGCCTCGCATGGGCTCCTGCTTCTAAGCCCGTTTTCGAATGACCAGGACCATCTACGTTCCCCAGACAGTCACCAAGGGCTTCCTAACGTCATGAGCTGTACGCTGATACCACCCAAGCGGACCTCGGAGTGACTGTTTGGACAAAATCGCCACCCACAGCTCGACCACGTCGGCAGCCATTGCCGTTAGGCATAGCCACCGACTTTTCGCCGGGGCTCCCGGCTCGCAAAGCCCAAGCCCCCACCATGTCCAACTCCGCTGACAACGCCATGCAGTTCGACGCCCAGAGGGGCCGGACACTAGCACCGCCCGGCCCCTGGCAGCAAATTCTACGCGAACGTCGCAATCTCAAGAACCCACCAGCAAACCCGCCCCGGCCCTCAGAGCCGCGTCAATCTTCAAACCGTCCACCTGGCACCCCAGCACCCCGACTACCCGACTCCGACTACAAGGTCGTCTTTCGGCCGCGAACTGGACTACGAGTAGCTGCCTGGAATGACCGCCAACTCACACAGAGCTTACAACAGGCAAGCAAAATTCCCGAACACATTTTCTACGCTCGAGTCACCGTGCAAATTCAAGCCTCGCAAAATTTAATCGTTGCGGGCACGCCCGAAGAAAACTGTGCGCTCGCGTTGAGCGAAATTTCCACGATCCAACTGGGGGCAGCGACCCATGAAGTTCTACCTTATCTCAAACCGCTCCCAGGAACAAGACGTGGGGTGATCCACGGTCTGGACCCAGGCACCACCACTGACCAACTCCCTCACATCCTGGCATACAACGGCGCACGTATACTACATGCCCGCATGCTGGGCAACTCCACATCGGCCGTGGTCACGTTTGAAGGGATCCATGTACCCTTCTACATTAAAGCGTACGGACTTTTCACTCGCTGCCGACCATACCGACAAACAGTGCAGTGCTGCTCCCTCTGTGGGGAGCTCGGACACAGGCAGGACGTCTGCCCAAATCCCGACACGACAATGTGCACTCAGTGCCACACAAGAGATCCCACACCAGACCACGACTGCACACCTAAGTGCCAACTCTGCGGCCTGGCCCACCCCACGGCTAGCAAGGATTGCCGCAAAAAACTGCGACCACCGCCTCCACCACTGCGAGTCCGGGAACGAGCTCTCACCTCACAGCGGCGGCAACAACAACCCTCCTCAAATTCCCAGCCTCCTGAGCAACGACAATTCCCACCGAACCAGCCGAACCAACAACAGGTGAGCTGGTCAACCATCGTTGCTCCACCGCCTACTGGTCATGACCAATTCCCCTACTCCCCACCCGTTCCGCCCAAACTCTCGACCCCCGCATCCAAACCCTTCAACAAGAAAACACGCTCCTCAAACAGCAGCTAGAAGCTACGAATAAACGTACAACTACCCTCGAACAACATATCGAGCAACTTCTCATGCAAGTGGAGGTGTTACTCCAGCACCAAGTTCAACATCCTCAAGACCCGACCCCGGAGAGGGACCCCGATGCCACACCACCCCTCACGCAAACGGAGCTGTCAGCCCAACACCAAATTCAGCGCCCTCAAGGCCCGACTCTTGATAGGGACCCCGAGGCCACACCACTTACCTCTCGCGCCCCTACGCCCGTTCCGGCAAATATTAGCCACCTTGAGCGCATCATCTACGAGATGGGTGAGCGCCTCAACAACCGCTTGATCGACCTCGATCAGCGCATTCACGCCATCGAAGAAGCAAAGCGACAGGCGCGCAAAAGGCCCAAACAGTGCACTTTACCCCGTACCTCCGGCGACACGTCCCTCCCCTCCAAATTGACGATGACTAACCCCCTATCGTCCAAGAACTCATCCGCACCCCCACCCCCGCTAACCGTATGGCAGTGGAACTGTCGCTCGTTTCGCAACAAGAAACCATCGCTCACTCTCCTCGCCCTTCAACACTCGCCGGACCTCATCGCCCTTCAAGAAACGAATACGGACAACGTGTCGCTCCGGGGTTATACGACATATGCCACTGATCCAACATCCCGAACAGCCGTCCTTGTTCAAGCCACCCAAACGGCCCAAACGCACACTCTACCTACCACGATAGATTATACATTCGTCGAGCTCCTACCCCGTAAAAAGACAGAAGCCAGCCTGTACGTCCTTAACATCTACAGCCCTCCAACACAACCTCTCCCGGCGATCGACCGCCTTTTACGAATCGTCCGCCAACGTACCAGGGGCCACAAACTCGTGGTCCTCGGGGACTTCAATGCCCAGCATACGGCCTGGGGTTACCCCAGAAACAACAAAAAGGGTACAACCTTACACGAAGCTACTCTACAAAATCAACTCTACCTATGTAACTCCCTCCACATTCCCACTAGAATTGGCAACAGCGTCTCGCAGGATACGACCCCCGACCTGACGTTTACGTACAACATCAAACAGGCTACATGGTCACGCCTGGACGAAACTCTGGGCAGTGACCATTACATAATACAGCTCCAAATCCCACACCAAAGGGCCAGGAGCCAAAAAATTGGCACAGCACGCATCACCAATTGGAAATATTTCCGAGAAGCAACTCCCACCGGTCCCATCATAAGCCTCGAGGATTGGACTACCCAGCTCCTTGAGAAGGCACGGGAAAACACCAAAGAACTTTCCCTTACGCAGGACAATCCCGCCATCGACGCCCATCTCCTCCACCTCTGGGACGCCCGCAACGGGCTACTCAGACGGTGGAGGAAAAACAAGACAAACCGCAAACTGAAGACCCGCATTGCAAAACTAACGGCAGAAGCGGAAGCATACGCCCTCCAACTTAGCCAGTTAAACTGGATGCAACTTTGTAACAAACTCCAAGGAACGCTGGGGACCCGTCGAACTTGGCACCTGCTACGCTCCCTGTTGGGGACCGGCGAGTCCAAGGCGGTCACGATCCACCAACTCCGCCGATTAATTCACAACCACCCGGGTACTGAAACCGATTTGTTAGAAGAGCTCAAACAACCTTTGGCGGCCCCATCTCACGCCCAACCCAAGCGGGCACCAGACTACACAGGCGACCCCAACCCTGAAATGGACGAGCCGTTCTCACTTGCTGAAATCGAGGCGGCGGTATACACTCTCACCCGCAACACCACCCCGGGTCGAGACAAAATACCCAACAAGCTACTTCGAAACCTCGATCACGTTGCACTAGAACATCTGCTAGACTATATCAACGACTGCTGGCTGGCGGGATCCCTGCCTCCGCAGTGGAAACACGCGGACGTCACTCTCATTCCAAAACCCGGCAAACCCCTGAACCCCAAGAATCTCAGGCCCATCTCCCTCACTTCCTGCGTTGGCAAGCTGTTCGAACACATGGTCCACAACCGGCTGTCGCCGCACATTGAGGACAAAGGCTACTTCCCCGACACAATGTACGGCTTTCGCCCGCATCTGTCCACCCAAGACATACTGCTTCAGCTCAAGGAGGAAGTGCTGGACAGCTTGAATAACCACAGCAAGCGGTCGATCTTGACCCTAGACATTAAGGGGGCATTCGATAACATTTCACACCAGGCCATCCTTCAAGGCGTCGCATCCACTAACTGTGGCGAGCGCACATACAAATACTTCGTCTCATTCCTCACCAACCGCACGGCAACAGTGGGAATCGGACACCTTCGATCCGACACGTTCACAACCATACCAAAAGGCACGCCACAAGGGTCGGTAGTGTCCCCCTTACTGTTTAACATCGCCATGAAAGACTTGCCACCTCTACTACAAGCCATCCCGAACCTACATCACGCCATCTACGCAGACGATCTAACACTCTGGGTTTCCACCGGATCACCGGGGGACCAGCAAGACGCACTTCAAGCAGCCATCCAGGTGACCCAACAATACCTGCAACCCAGGGGACTCGAGTGCGCCCCAGAAAAATCTGCCCTTCTAACGCTGTGCAAGAGAACATACAAGAAAAACACAGACCCTATACCAGATCCAGAGCTCACCATTGACAACCAACCCGTCCCCAACGTCCCACACCTTCGCATCCTGGGCCTCAACATACCAAAAGATGGCTCAGGCGCCCAGACCATCCTCTTCCTGCAGCGCACACTCACCCAACTCATGCACCTCATCCGTAGAGTCTCCCATCGGCGCTTTGGACTACAAGAAACGGACACTCTGCGCATCATTCAAGCTATCCTCATCAGCCGAGTCACGTACGGGACACCGTACTTGGCCCTGAAATCCGTGGAGAAGGAGAAACTCAACGTTGCCATACGCCAAGCCTACAAGGCCGCCCTGGGACTACCCCAAAGACGGCCACACGAAAACTCCTACAGCTCGGCGTCCATAATACATGGGAGGAAATACAAGAAGCCCATCGAGTCTCACAATTCACCCGACTCAAACTCACACCGGCAGGCAGAGCTACGCTCAGCCGGCTCGGCTACACGCCTCCTGCAGATTGCGAGCAGAAGAAACGCATCCCTCTCGCCATCCGACATTTCATCAAAGTTGCACCTATCCCAAGAAACATGCACCCCATCTACAACAAGGCACGCCGAGAAGCCCGGATACGAGCCCTCAAAATCCAATACGAACACTCCCCGGACTCTTCTTTTACTCGCTACACGGATGCTTCCCCGTACCCCCAACAACCAGCCCATGCCGTGAGCGTCACCGACGCCCATTGCAAAGAACTGACGACAGCTACAATCCTCACTACGTCTATCGAGACAGCAGAAGAGCTCGCCATTGCTTTGGCGGCCACCACTGGCGACGAGTATATCACTGTACTCACCGACTCTCAAGCCGCTTGCCGCAACTTCCTACTAGGCCGCATATCACCAGCGGCCCTCAAAGTTCTACAAAACGTGCGCCAGCTCCCGGAACTCCATATCGTCTGGACCCCCGGACACGAGTCCTTCGAGGGAAACGATGCGGCACACGCCGCTGCCCGCGCTCATACACACCGGGCCGTTTCTCAAGAGGGCAACGACACGCAAACCCCATGCATTTTCAAACCCACTCCTCTTCAGAAATACGCGGACATCCTCGCTCATTACCGCCACGAACGACGACAGTTCCCGCCACCGCACCCCCACCTATCCAGAGCCGAAGCGACCGCTTTTCGCCGGCTACAAACTAACTCCTATTCCCACGGCACTCTACTGCACGCTATGTACCCCACCCTCTATCCTGCTACCTGCAACTTCTGCTCCCAGCCTGGCACCCTGTACCACATGGTCTGGGAGTGTCAGCAAACCCCATCCCTTGCCCCCAACCCTCACGCAACCTACGAGCAGTGGGTGGGCCAGCTGACCAGTTCCGACCTCTCAGCCCAGCGTAGCCTGGTCGAGAGGGCCCGGGCAGCCAGCGCGGACCAGGGCTTCCCGGACTAGAGGAGGCCCCCACCGGTCGGGCGCCCAACCATCCAGCGCCTGAAGCTTCATTTATTAAAAGTTTATTCCTCCTCCTCCTCCTCTGCAATCCGAATTTCAGGTCTCCAGAAACAGATTTCAAGTTCCATAATCCAGACAATGAAAAGTTATCTAGGTTTTTCTGTAGGTCTATACTTCGTTTCAGCTTGGGTCCAGACGCAGCCGATGCTACAAGCGCGAGCTCCGGGCTTTCAGCGTCCCTGCGAAGCACGCGCGCTCGTGCAGTGCAAGCACTGTTCAGGGCCACATGCTCGCGCTTGTAGCATTGGCTGCGTCTGGACTTAAGCTGAAACGAAGATTAGTAAGTTCCTTTTGCGCGCAAATTCTCATACAAACAGTGGGCCTTCATGTTACGATTGCTATTCGCGACTCCTGCGACCTATAGGGGACGCCACTATCGGGCAAATATGGCGGTCGAATCCAGGTCGTGCCGTGCCATGTGCCAGCTCAACGCACAACGCTGGGGCATCAGCGAGCGGGAATTGAACTCCAAATGGTTGGCCCCGCTTTTTATTTTCCACGTTTCGAACCTCCGGCGATGTGTTGGGGTAAGCGAGCTTCCAGAGGCTTGACTTTCTTTGAGGAAACGAGGAAAGGACTGCCCACTGTCCTTCCACTGTGCTGATGAACGTTGAGAAACGCAGAATGTCTGGCTCACGCGGTTCCATAGGTCGCGTGCAGAGCAACCTGGGTCACAAGGCGATACTACGGTTACGACACAGACACCGGTAGAACTGTTCTGTCGCGCAATCCACCGACAGCATGCAAACACGGAAGCCAGAAGAGACGAGCAGAAATCGTGAAAGCGACCTGGTCCGGCCAATTCAGTGTTTTCCCGCTAGGTGTCGTTCGTTTTGCTGGAGTCGCGAATACACAAAAGCAGGCGCCACCGTTGACACAGACGCGCGTTAGAAAATAAAGAGGTGCAATGCACGGGCGCCGGTGGCGCGGGCAGTTAATCATGAGCCTGAAACACCATCGGACGTGGCCTGTCTCGGTCTTTATTACTACCTCGTAACAACTGGCAAAGAGGATGGGATAAATAACGTATTTAACCTCCTTATAAGATGCCGAAGTACGGTACACTGGAGCCTTTTGACCCCGAAAGCCAAGTCTGGCGAGTGTACCTGGAACGAATGGAACAGTTCTTCGCAGCAAAAGAAGTCCCAGCCACAAAACAACGTGCTGTCTTCCTGAGCTGTTGTGCGTCGCGGACGTATTCCGCGCTGCGAAGTCTGTTCGCACCAACGAAGCCGACGGAAGCGACACTGGAGGCCAGCCTACAAACGCTAGGCTACCATTATTCGCCGAAACCGTCGCTCATGGTGAGCCGTTTCAAGTTTAATAGCCGAGTACGACAAGAGGGAAAATCGATCAGTGACTACGCAGCCTTACTTAAAAAGCTATAGGAGCATTGCGAGTTCGGGACATTCCTGAATGACCTTCTACGGGACAATATTGTTTGCAGCATTAACGACAAACAAAAACAATCTCGTCTGCTTGAAAAGCACAATCCAACATTGGAGTCCGTGGTTACGCTCGCACAAGCTATGGATTCCGCAAAGCGTGACGTAGCGTAACCGAGCTAGGCGAAGCCGCGGCATCTTCATTAGTGAGTATCAACGCTGTTCCAGTCCATCAAAAGAAGCACGTGAGCTGCTATCGTTTTAGCGACTCTCAGTTCACACCGGAGTGACGGCACATCCGGGAAATCTTCAACCATTGCAGGAAAAAAGGACACATTGCCAAGGTCTGCAGAACGAAAAGCGCAAGCACTAGCCAACGTGCGTCTACAACAAAGCAGAAGGGGCACCAAAATAGTGGCTCAAGAAAGCCTGCTCCAGTACACGTTGTCGGACATCCAGAGCTCGATGAGGTTTCGTCAAACGACGGGGAAACCTACAACATGTGGAAGTTGGACTCTCCTAAAAACCAAAATCCATTCGTGGTTGAGCTGGAGCTTCAGGGAAAGCCAATAAAAATGAAGCTCGATACCGGGGCAAGTGCCTCTATCATATGAGAGACTACACTCCACCAGGAATTTCCTAACATTACCTGCGAGCCTTCAAAGGTCCGTCTGAGAAGTTACACCGGAGACTTGAAACGTGTGGTCGGGAAGGTCACCGTGACTGCGAAATTCAAGGACCACCACTTCGAGCTCCCACTACTGGTCGCTGAAGGCGAGGCTCCTACTCTGCTGGGACGTGCTTGGATGGAAGCATTGAACATGACTGTATTCAACGTTTCAGATATCTACTTCGTCAACGATGTGCAACAGCTCATAGATCAGTACACCATTCTCTTTTCTGACGTGCCAGGGACATTCCAAGGAGTCTCGGTGAAACTGTCTGCTCGCGAAGGCGCCAAACCACGGTTCTTCAAGGCACGAAGTGTCCAATTTGCCTTGTTCGGCAAAGTATTGGAAGAACTCTAGAGATTAGAGCGAGAGGACATACTTGAACCCATGAAGTCTTCCGACTGGGCAGCACCGATCGTCCCAGTAATAAAGAAAGACGGTCGCATGCGCATATGCGGAGATTATAAAGTGACTGTAAGTCCTGTTGCATTCCTGGACCAGTATCCGATTCCAAGGGTCGAGGAGTTGTGGGCGAAGCTTTCAGGTGGCATGAAATTCACCAAACTTGACCTGAAGGACGCCTACCAGCAGTTGGTCATCGATCCGACTTCACGGAAATACACCACAATCAACACTCCCAAAGGACTTTTGAGTACGAGAGCTTGCCCTTTGGAGTCTCTTCGGCCCCATCAATCTTCCAGAGGAAGATGGAAACCCTGTTCCAAGGTCTCAACCATGTCGTCGTCTATTTCGATGGCATTCTGGTGACAGGAACGGATAACAAGGACCATCTCAACAACCTCGCTAAGGTATTCCAGCGAACGTCAGACAAAGGAATCAAGCTGAAATTCACCAAGAGCAAATTCATGATGGACGCTGTTGAATACCTGGGCCATATCACCGACGCAGAAGGGCTGCACCCTGCTCCAGGCAAAGTCGAAGCAGTACTCAAGGCTCCTGCACAAAGCAACGTGAAGTAACTACAGAGTTTCCTCGTCTTGGTTAACTATTACAGGAAGTTTATCTCGAGCCTATCTTCTGTTCTACATCCCTTGCATCACCTGCTGGCAAGTGGAACACCACGGTGCTTGAAAGCTGAACAAGAAACTTCGTTCACTGAAACACAGAAACTTCTGACCGACCAGCGTGTTGGTCCTTTACAACGCAAAGGAAGATCTTACAATTACTTGTGACGCGTCCCCTTTTGGTCTTTGAGCAGTTTTGGCCCACCGCAATGCCCAAGGCGTGGAACGTCCTATCGGGTTCGCATCCAGGAGCCTACAGCCAGCAGAAAAGAATTACTGCCAAGTGGACAGAGAGGTGTTGGCCTTACTCTTCGGCGTAACTAAGTTCCGTCAGGAAGGCACTTTGAAGCAGTAACATACCATAAGCCGCTGCTTGGACTTCTTGGCCCAAACAAGGCCATCCCAGAGCGAAGCTCTCCAAGAGTGGTACTTTGGGCCCTCATGTTATCTGCGTACGATTATGTCTTAAGCCCGGTTCACACAGTTGAGTTTGACTGCGTTTGACTGCGTTGCGGCAGCGAGACACCAGGACATCCCTGCTGCTTATATCGCGTGCCGAGAAGATTCCTTGAATTGGATTCCACGCTTCATACGAAGCACAGATGTGCCGGTGACTCGCTTTCGGTTCTCGCCGCAACGCAGTCAAACGCACTCAAACGCAAGTGTCTGAACCGGCCTTTAGTCTAACGCCCCGGCAAAGCAATTGCCATCACCCTCGTGCGCGAGGATGATGACATCTGGCCTTTTTGTTCCGAACACTTAGTTTTATTTTGTATTGAAGTGCGTGAAAAAGTGCGTCTCCCTGCACTCACTCTTAGCCTTCATTGTGATAGTCGACATTTTGTTTTCGGCGATTCCTCCATTTTCCCCTGTAAGCACGCGCTGTTGGCATCGGGCACTACAAAGGATGTAATCACCCGAAAAGGAAGGACTTTGTGGCACCTTAGTACAAACGAAAGCATTTTGCAGATGTATGTGGGGGCAAAGTCGAAGCTACAAGCACGAGCATGTTGTCCTGAACGATGGTTGCACATCACGATCGCGCGGGATTGGCAGGCAGGCGCTTATAGCTTCCGCTTCGCTGGCTGCAGTCCCTCCGCTTTCTTTTTTATTTTATTTTTCGAAGAAAAGTTTTAGTGCAGTCCAGAACAAAAAGTACTGGTGCAAGATCAATACGAAACAAGATGTTCGTGCTGTGTGCAAGGACGCACTAAGGTGCCTTCTTGTGCGCTTTGATAAGGGTGATGACATCAAGCCATTTTGTTCCCGAGGCATTTTTTCTTTTTTGTCCCTGAGCCCGAGCAAGCCCATCTCGGCACGAGCACTTATCATCGACAATGCTGGGGTGGCATTTTGAGTTCAATCCCCACCCCTGCCGGTTTCGATCTGGATAAGCATCGTAGCGGCGTGCGGTCGTGTATCACTACTGCGTGGTGCACGTTAAAAACCCGAGGATAACAGTCGTAGTGCACTGGCTAAATTGCTTATCTGCAGTGGATAACGATTTCGCCATGTTCTGGCAGACTAAGCTCCTCCTGTATAAACAACTAACGTCAAATTTGACTTTTGACGTTTGGCAGCATTTTGTTACCGGCTATATTTTCGTATTTTTCTCGAGAGCTCATGCTGTCGCAATCGGGTGCTATACTCGGTGACAGGTCAAGAACGAAGTAGAAGCTCCTGCTACCTCTTTCCATTTTAGTAGTGCGAACGCTGGAGACGAGGCGACCTCCTCTCCACCGTTCGCTCCGCTGAAGTGGAAAGAGGTGGGAGGAGCCTCTACTTCGTTCTTGACCTGTCACCAACTATACAAAAAATGTTAGCATGTTAAGCAAAGCGAATATGAAGGCACCCTGGGACGCACATTGAAAGCTGCTTCTAAAGCAACAACCTCGTTGCTTTTTGGTGTTTCCAATGGGTATCCACTGGAGTATCAACAGCGTGAAGAGATGGACTACCAGAATTTTTGTGCAAACACGAATAAACCGCACGATGTCTCATAGGAGGTCGTAAATAAGCGGGAATATGTGCTTCCATCTTCCCCTATGGCGCACGATGCCAACATAATTGAGAATAAGTGGGCGACGGATCAAAGAAAGGCGTTTCTGTCACCCCCTCGTCCAGGGCCTGTGTAGTAAAATCATATGTTTGAATTAGAAATATGTTCATATTGTACAATGCTTATTCCCCTATGTGTCAGCGAAAAGGTAGAACCGAAGAAACCGCAATCATCTTTTTATAATTTTACTCACCTACCAAAAGCTGTCACAAACCGTAGCGTGGAGCTCCCTCGGTCAGGATGAGACTAAACGGAGTTATGGGCGTCAAGGATTTACCAAATGGCGCAAGGATTTCATACTCCAAGAATATTCTGGACTAAGAACTCTTGTTCAGTTGTAACTTTTGGAAATTGAGAAACGTGCGGCATTTTATTTACCACACGGTGCTGTAACGAGTGTCAGTTACATTTTAAATAATAAACAAGCTACTATTAGTTAATTATGTACTCCATTTCACATTATGTCTTAGTGCAGTGTATGGTACGAGCCATCCCAGTCAATCTAGCTCTGTGAATGTAGCACGTGATAGGCTCTCCGCACGACACTGCGCTCCTCTCCAAGGTCACCTTTCACTAACACGACCTCGCATTGACTTTGATAGCTCGTAGCATCCGCTGCGGCCGGGCGTAATGTGGGACGGAGCGTAAAAGCGTTTCACACACTCATTATTAATTTAATAAGAAAGGTTTATTTGATTAATATCAGATCTTATATAAATGATATTCACTTTATATCACACATACGATGTGTGGCGGAAGCGTAATGAGACTGGCAACACTGTGCATAAACAATGTAAATCGTGCTGCCTCCCCCTTCACAGGGCAGTTAGGTTAACTCCTGTCGTAGACGCAGTGTAACTTTGAAATTGCTGCAGTTGCTACGCGTTTCTGGGGAGCGTCTCATGTAAAGTGTGTGTACTATGCGTTACGATAATGGACGTGCGAATGTTTGAACAAAGTTGTGACATTAAATCGAAAACCAAACCAGTGCTCATTTGTTTGTTTTTTATAGTGAGGGGATCGTTCACAACGAATTTGTGCCTCCACGTAAACTGTAACTCAAGCCTTTTATCGGGAAGTCCTTGGAAAGCTCAGAAAGAGAGTGTCGCCTTTGCGGCATTGCACGCACTCGTATGCTGCACTACTCTGCACACGGCAATCTTCATGAATACATTTTTTGGCAGAAAAAGGCATTCGTTTGGTTCCCAGCCACCCCGATTTGTCGAATCTCAGTACTTGTGGCTTCTTTTAATTCCCCCGGCTCAAAGACAATTCGAAAAGGCACCATTTTCTTACTTTGGAAAATGTTCAGAAGAGAATAACAGACGCGCTGAAAGGTGTTCCAGCAGAAGCCTTCCAGTACTGCTACGAGCAGTGGAAACAGCGCCCTTGTAGGTGTGTAGCTGCCCAAGGGAACTGCTTTGAAGGAAATAACCTTGATTTGTTGAAATAAAATCAGACTCATTACTTTTCTTCCAGATCTATTATATGGGTTAAATCTACCCAAAATAATGTTTGCTGTTATTGACGTTTTTTTCTTTTTTCAACATGGAAGATTGATTGTTTACTGCTCTGAATTAATAAAAACAGCGAGGCAAGAGAAATTCAGTGTAAATAAAATGATGCCGGAATGTACATTCAGCTCGATTCGTAACTTTCTATTCTTTATGTAAGCACCAATATACATCTTGTTGCAACATAATCAACTCAAATAATCTACTCATTAAAAACACCACTTTTTGTAATACATGAACAAATTTAAACGAGAGCAAAACAGCTTCCAACCATCTTTCGACATCTTTACTTGAAAGCTCCAAGCCGTCATATATTTCGTCAGTTTCCGGCAGATTGCGAAGCTATCTGCTATGGCGAAATATGAGGAGGCTCTAGGCTGCAGCCGAAGTGCAAAAACCACGAAAGAAGGCCTCCAACAATTTAGAATTGTGGCCTTTGAGCTTCAACACAATTGGCGGGTCGCTTCTCGGCAGTGGTTTGTTATTACCACGAAACGTCGTTTGGCCTGGTGTTTGTCATTTCATGAAGCCAAGATAAAAGCGTGGCCACGAAGAGGGGAGGAGTGAAGGTGCTCGAAGCTGATTGGTTAATAGGGAGGGCATGTGACCAGAGGGGTGAGCAAAGACGTGTTCGACCACCTGCGCGCACTGAGGGGAGGAGCCCGAGAGTATGGAAGGCCTTGGAAGATCGCTAAGCTTATCAGCCCGATGAGCGGCAATACCGCTTTATTCTAGGAAAAATATCAACTGTACGCATGGTTCGTGTTAAATTACCAGATGAAGAGCGCCATGAACGTTGGAGTCCGGTGTCTGGAAGCGTAAAGTATCGCCAAACGCTTCTGGTGCTAGAACGTTCTACGTATGCAACACAATTGCCTAGAAATGTGCTATATTTCTGTTTGAAACTTCGCAAGGCGGGTTTGATTAACTGGGTGAGACGATTATGCAAGACAGAACGGCTCTACTAGCTGAAGTAAGATCAAGCTGACGTACACGACTCCGTCTGTCCTTGTCAGAGCTTCTGTCTCCTTCTCTTGCGGTCTGCAATCGCGTGTATGAGTATGAACGCGCAACTTGCTTCCTTTCCTTTTTTTTTTAAAGCAGTAGCTTTATAGGGCGAACCAAGCTCAAGGCCACGCAATGACCGTGCTCGAAGAGATTGTGCCTGAAGCACTGGTCGCGTAAGCGCGGGTTGGGTAAGCTCCGTTCGCGTAAGCGCCGTTCGCATACGCTCGTAAGCGCCGGTAGCTGAAGCTGACGTGACCTGACGTCCTTGATGTTGTCCAAGACATCGTCCTGGAGGTCGTTCTAGGGGTCGTTGTAAACGTCGTTCTTGACGTCATCTTGGGCGCTGTCCTAGACGACGTCCTTGACGTCTTCCTAGACGTCGTCATTGAGGTTGCCCTAGAGGTCGTCGGAGAGGTCGTCATTGACATTGTCCTAGTCATTGTCCTTGAGGTCACCCTAAACGCCGTTCTTAACGTCGTCCTGTACTTCGTCTTTGATGTCGTCCTAGAGGTCGTCCTATACGTCGTTCTTAAAGGGACAATGACAGGGTATTCATGCTAGCAAGGATGTTTTATGCGCATTCCATTTGAAAGCCCAACTACCCAGAACACAATTTACGGCTTGAAATTCGTTTTCTTTTCTCCCCAAAAGCGGCGATCAAGAACTGGCCGGTTTGAGTCGCGCTCACTTCTTCTATACTTCGTTTCACCTTATGTCCGAGCGCGGACGATGTTATAGTCAAAGGGCCAATCAAATAGCGCAGAAGTACAACGTCATGGCGTGCTCTCTGCGCTTAATAGGACTCTCTGGCAGACGAGCACGCACAGAAAGACGGAGAACACCGGCTAGTCCTTTCAACTGCAGAGAGCACGCCATGACGTTGCGCATCTTTCGCTGTTTGATTGGCCCTTCGGCTCATAACATCGTCCGCGCTCGGACCTAAGCGGAAACGAAGTATACGTGGTCACGGGATGTTTTATATATTTTAGACACTACCAGCAAATATAATCAAGTCATGGATCATCGAAGGGACACATTCAGATCTCAACATAGACAAAAAATATATTTCCCATCTTCTGTGGCTTTTAAAAAACTGCAAATACGTTGATTGAAAAAAAAAAAGATGCACAGCCACGTGACTTCTCGTAACTTTCTCGTCCTCTATATTTCTTTTCTCTCCCCTTTCAAGTTTCAGTTTAGGTTTCGAGCAGTTGCGTTTTCTTTTACTTTATTAAAAATATATGTGACGCTGTAGCAAAATATTGCTTGGGTAGTCTCCTAACACCATAATAGATCGCGTGCAAAAAAATAATAAAAGTTTTAGGGGGTGTCAGCATACCTTGATATGTGGACGGCATATTGCCATGCGTATCTCCGAGCAAGCGCGCCCGCGGCCGAAGGTTATCGTTCTAGACTCCAACGCCAAGAGCCAAGGTCAAAGGGTCGACACTGTCTTACCACTTCTTTCTGTTCGAAGTAGAAGAGGTGATTTGATCTGGCGATTTCCAAAATTCTGCAGAGATACATTTGAAATGTTTACTTTTTTTTCAAATTGAGAAGAATCATACGTGAGTTTGTCGATTTTGTCTTAATTTCGAGATTCGCTTTGCATATCATCTTCAAGAGGCTGATTTCTACCGTGATAAAACAAACATTGCGAAAAGGTATTCAGTGAATCTAAAAACAAAACAAGGTTTTTGGTAGTAGGCGTCACACGTTGATATTTGGAAGTTATGAAAGTGTCGCGCTGAAGATTTTTAGAGCGCAGCTCTTAGGCGCCCGTTTCCAGCTTGAGCGGCGTCGGCGTCGCCGTCGGCGTCGGCGTAACCGCGCGGTGCATTATAGGAAATGTCCCATAATGCAACGCGCGAGCCCCGGCCCCCCCCCGAGGTCACGTGACCTCGGGGGGGGCCACGTCACCCCAGGTCACATGACACCAGATCACGTGACCCCTCAGATCACGTGACCCTCCAGATCACGTGACCGACCCGAGGTCACGTGACCCCCGGGTCACGTGCCCTCAGGTCACGTGACCCCCTCCCCCGAGGTCACGTGACCCCCGGAGGAGATTGAAGAATGAGGGGAGGAGGAGGAGAAGGAGGAGGAGGAGGGTATACCCTCCCCTCAGTACCCTTGCCTCCTCCTCCTCCTCAAGAGCTGCGCTCGAATTCGGCGTTACGGGGCGTTGTAAACGGCTTTCACTTTTCGTTTGACCCGAACCAGCACACTCTTGCTTGCTTCAGTATTTTATGAAATAGAGGCGAATGTGTTAGACAGGAGCCCGCCCACCTTTTATTATGGAGTTCGTCGATTGCCCTGTCTTGGCTGCGATGAGCTCTTGGTCGGCTGTTGCTGTTGGGCGGCGGAGAAAGTCTCACCGGAGAACGGACGGCGAAGAAAAGTTCCCGGAGAGATCCTCACCGGAGAGAAGCACAACCGACTGATGCGGATAAGAGCTCATGTACGAAATATTTTATTCAACATTTAAAATTTAATGTTCTCGGCATTGTTCGCACTGCGGTATTTATATTTAAAACTCACGTCCGGACTTTGCTAACCGCTTACGCTGCGCTTTTTGTGTGTTCGTATATTTGTAAAACCATCTTGTTCAGTCCCAGAAGAATAGCTTACTTTCTAAGAAAAATGGAGAAGAGGGAGACGAATCCAGAGTTTTGTATAATGCGAACAATTAAAAAAGTGGGTAACGTGTTTTTTTCTTTCTGTTAACTTTTACATGGTGACAGGATATTGCCTCAAAGTTGAATTCTACGAGCAGCAACAATGCGACCTCCGTCTCGGCACCCGACGACTCCTGACCTCCCAAAAAGTATCAAGTCTGTCTTAGGCCACATCACTAAAAGAGATCATTGTTTACTACGAAGCAAAAAAAAAAAAAAAAAAAAACGGAAGATAACATTTCCGCGGGCGGCGGAGGAAAGCTCACCGGTGAATAGCTCACCGCAAAAGCGGCAGATGCAGAGAAAAGCTCACCGGCCTTTGAGCGGATGCGGAGAAAAACTCACCGATTTTTTAAACTTACCGGATTCTCCGTCAAACGTGGCAATTTAACACAATTCGCATTCGTCACTTCATTAAAAATATGTCCTCTTTTTGTAATATTCTTGAAGTTCATTGGGCATATTTATTAATTCCTCAGAAATTAGTAATCACACATTCTGCATATCAATGAAGCCGCAAGTAGAAAATCAGAACATCGTACACCGGTAAAAAAGCCAACAATTTATTGACAACAGACAGTGCGCCGTCGGTAGCTCTGTCAAATAAAGAGATTTGTTCTTTGGGATCTAATATGAATAGCGGTGTGTGAACCGTTTCAGCTCGAAATATTGCATAGTGCCTAATAGATAAGAGGTGTTTGTTGATGTAATCATTGTCGGCTACGCTGTTTTCTTTATGTTAGTTTCACGAACAAAACTTTAGTTGCGAGAACAGCTTCGTCCTCTCGTGTTGGTTGTCTTAACTCCGTCGCCGTCGTTTTAGCGGTTTTCATCATGTATAACCTTCACCAACTCGCCCTATTCGCTACATTGCAGAAGACTACATGTTCTTTTATAGGTCACGAGTAAAAACGGTGACAGTGTGCAGCTCTGAAGGTCATAAGTGGTTCGCCGTAGAAGGGCACTATCACAAAAAACTAACGTGTGGAAACACCAGCACGAACGGCTGGAAAACGTGCATGTCCGTGGGAGAAAGAAGCCTCGATATCCTCCTGACTGTTTTATCCTGTTTTCAAAGGTAAACAAAAGCTCCAAAGAGAATTTTAGGCACCGCGTTGTTGCGCATGCAATTTCGAAGTTTTGTCAGTTTCAGTTTTGATTTTTAGGTTTTAGGCAGACACTATTAAGTTTGCGAACTTTTTCCGGTTCGATAAGCTCATAAAGTTTACAGTTAGGATTTCGTTGCCTAGAGAGTAAGCCACAGAAAACACTCGCCCGCAATTAATAATTTGGGAGCAATATACCCAATAAGCTTATGAAGTAACGCAAAAAAGGACATTTTCTTTTTTACAAAGCTGGAGAATTTTAATTATAATAAATTGATATATCTTACGCATGATCCAACAGCCTCTATATAAATGGAGAAAACAAATTGGTGAGCTTTTCTCCGCATACGCTCAATGGCCGGTGAGCTTTTCTCCGCATCTGCCGGTTTCGTGGTGAGCTTTTTCTCCGGTTTGCTTATCTCCGGTGAACTTTTCTCCGGTTAGCTTTTCTCCGGTGAGCTTTTCTCCGGGATTCTATTGCCGCGTGCGCAGCTCATCAGGAAGGCAGCGCGCCCGTGGCCCAACGGTTGCCGTGCTTGCCTTCCACGCAAATAGCCGAGGTTCAATGCCTGGCCACGGATATAATCTTTATTGTTTCTGTACTGTCACGTTCTGGTAAATTCTAGAACCCAGTTACTTATTCGACGCTAGAATTCTCTACGCGCCGAACTTTCTACGCCGAATGTTCCAGCAGCCCATGCGTGTACTACATAAGGGGTCTCCGCGGGGCGAGCCATAGTCAGTCTCGATCCTGCTGTTTCGGCGGCAGCGACGCCTGCGACGCTAACCTTCTATTTTGTTCGCACGATTAAATGTTTTGTTTCTACTGTTGTTCGCCGCCTCATCATTTGTCATTCATGACAATATCTTTATCCTTTGGATGCAAAGAAAAAACACTATTTACAAAAACGAGAAACAATCTGGGCAGAAACCATGATGTGTAATAAAACGGCGTTCTACGAAACGGCTTTGGTGAAATTGGGTTCAATCAAATGGTGTTCAATTAAATAACTTTGATGGAACAAAGTTCGATAAAATATCAAGAGCTGCGAAGAAATATTGTTAGATCGTTTTGCAAAGGTGAGTTTTTCTTCGCATCTATCAAAAGTCTGGTGAGCACTTCTCCGCATCCGCCGGATTTTTGTGAGCTTTTCTCCGCCGGAGAACAGCGCAACACCGGGCAGCTCACGGCAGAAAAGTTCACCGCAAAACTGCCACATGCTAAGATAAATCCACACAAGAATTACACGATCAAGCTTTTAAATTTAGTATTTGCGGCTCTACTCTGGGGGCCCTGTGGGGAACACAAACGGAGAGAGAGATATACAAAATTCGGATATTACAGACACCAATAGGAATGAAGAAGCAGAAGTCCACATTTATGCAGGATGGGAACAATTAACAAAGTGATAGACACGTATTTTTTCTATGAAGACGTTGCCTCAACATTGAGTTCTATGAACAGTAACGAAGTGACCTCCTCATTCTACCCGACGACCACAGAGAGCCCCTAAATTGTGTCAGGACCTATCAACACCAAAAATCATAAGTTACTAAAAAAAAAAAACACGGAAAAGAGTGCTTCTATTTACATTATACCAAAAGAATGCCATTTCCGAAAACGAAAATCGTAGGTGAGTTTGCACCGCATTCATCAAGAGGCTTTCTCCGCGTCGGTCGGTTTTGTGGTGAGACTTTCCTCTATTAGCTTTTTTCCGAGGTTCGTGACTTTGGAATCGACCTGTACCTTTTTTTTATATTGGAACCTCACAAAGTGAGGCATCTAAGGTTCTGTCGCGCACTAGAAGGTCAACCGCACCTGGTACCGGACATTTCACCGGACGCCGTTTCCTTGAATGCGTCATAAGTTTCTGCCAATAATATTTAAAAATTTATACTTTCTTTGAAATTATTGAGTCTTGGAAACTATGAAGTCATTTCTCATTGTCCTCACGTACGACCGACGCTTAGAATGCACGACGGAGGACAGCCTGAGGTGTAACAGAACGGATGGATTCGGGGTTCCACCACCTCCCCGCTCCACTGGCCCGAAATTTTTTTTTTATTTGTAAGCAACTTTTTTTTTTGCTATGAGGATTTTTTGTTTAAAAATACCGGCCAATTGTTGCAATTGGACGTTTCGGTACGGGTGACCACTTTTTCGATGGAACGGCGTTCCATGAAATGTCCTTGAACCCTACGCGGTTTCCGTTTTTTTTTCTTTCTTCGGGGTTATTTTCTCGATTATTGCTTTGCTCGACGACAGCTCAGCTGCAGATTTGTAGCCCCCCCCCCCTTTTTTTTTTCTCTCCCTAAAGACAAACCGGCAAAACACAAAGAAGGTCCAGACTCTTCGGAATGCCATACAACGACGCGTACCCCAGCCACAAGCCAGTGGACACCCTCTAATTATCTTTGAGAGTAGCGTTATTTCCAGCGCAAAGAGGGAGCCGGCCCGAAGCAACCCAGAAACCGAAACTCAGCTAATTTTTGATAAAATTCGTACTATATCTGTCGGTGCATCGATCTCATGTTTTTAAACTAAAATCGGGATATTATGCGAGAAAAAAAAGAAAGAAACACTGCGAAGATGACCGCGGTGCATTGCTCATAGCTTTACTGATACTCAAATATTCTGCTTTATCTCAATTCCGCTTGACGTAGAATTGGCTCATTTCGAAAACAGAGTTCTTTACCTATGATCTTGTAAAAGAGATGATCACATGACCCAAAAAGCGCCCAGCGCACCTTGACGCTGTTACTTGGTGCCACAGCGTTTACTTGTTTGAGTGATTTGCCGTGGCGGCGTCTCGTCCGGGCGAACAAAACAAAACAACAAATGCGGCGCTCGGTAAAAGATGCTGGGGCCTTAGCGGCAATTCAGTTTTGCGAAGTGATTAATCTGAACACGTAATTATAAAATTATTGTTCCAATCTTTCAGGATCAAGCCGTCCGCTGACAACCGGAACAAAAAGACGAGCTTTTTCTCTATTTTTGTTTGGAAGTAGCACAATATCGCGTAAGCAGATGGGTGGAAAGGCTGCCTCCCCAGTGCCGTCTAGATTCTGGAAAAGTTCCTATCGGAGATGAAATTCTACTGCGAAATCATCTTAAGCAAGAGAAGCTTGGAAACATTTACGACAAGCAGCGAACATCCTGGCTGGAGAGAATGTCCGCCTCACCTCGGCGTGCGGTTCAAGGTTAAGCCAGGATCCCATTTGCAATGGAGTATAAGCAACGTTGCTAATTCATCCATTAATAAAGGTATACACTTCGGCAGTGTTACAATCTAGAACAAATTCATAGGTGCCTGGTGATTGCAAATTCCTTGAAAATACCTTTTTATAGCACTACGACAAATTAAAGCAGCAATTGAAGCCTGACATTTCCGCCCCCACATCTACATTGCATAAATAATAATTTCTTCAAGAGCATATACGTGTAAAATTTACCATTCGGACTTGTTAGAAATAAACAATGTTATGAATTCATCAGTTAATTTGAAATACACTTCCTCGGCGATGTCAAAATCAATAATTGATTTATAGATGTTGCAAGCAGCTTGATAGTTTCTAATTGGATAATTTGTTTCTAAGATTACAACAAATCAAAACACTCATTCAAGTAAAACATCACCACCACCGCATCTTGATTATATGTATCAATATACGTTGCTCCACAAATTCCGCTGAAGAAAGATGTAGTTCTATCTTGCCCCTAACAGCTTTCATCGTAGATGTAGTACTTCGGCGTCGTGCCGCAAAGAAGGTCGAAAATAAATTCGCAACAGGTGACATCCTTGTTCAGCTGAGACTGAGGCACCAGGAGAGAGCACGAAGAATCTGCAAGGTTTAGAGAGATCACTTTTCTGGATGTTGGTACACCCCTGTTTTGGGAGTAAACGCTATCTAAACATTCTGTCAGCTGAGACACTCATTACAAGCTAAATTAGATGAAGAGTGACAGCAACGGTTGCCGAAATCGCTGCGGAGATTTAGGCAACAACGTCTTAAAAATTTGGAAGCATTTTGTACCGTTTTATACTGCTTAGGAAGTGCTGTGGAATTCTATAAATATTTTAGTCGACGTCTGTAAAGACTCTTATCAAATTAAAAAAAAATCATAATTTTCTTATCTTACTTTTTACTTATGGCGACAAACCAACGATTTTATTTGTGGCACTAGTTACTGTAATTTTTAATTTTTCTCAGTTAACTATATGGATGTAAGCATATTATTATATAAACGTAATGAGACCCTTTGCTAACTGTATTCTTGCCGTTCACAAACACCGGGTGTCCCAGCGAAGAGTGACAAAATTCCTAAAATTAGTCTATTCGAGGCAAACAATTTTTTCGGGATCGCAATGCTCGTGGTGGCGAACGTCAAAAAATGCACGATACTTACTACTTAGTTTGACAAAGTATAAAATTACTAATTATCTTTTTAATTAGTGAATTAGACATAAGGTAGCAATAAGAAACTTGATGAGCATCACAGAAAACGACTAAGTCAGTCATTTTTCGAAAGATTTTTAGCGCGTGAGAAGTGTAGAAGTGCGCTAAAGTTACCACTCGCGAAGCAGGTACAAGGCTAGCGGTTGCGATAAGGTGCCCGTGCGAATTTTAAGTTTCTTATCAGAGCCCCAGCCTTGTACCTTCTCCACGTCTGGTAAATTTAGCACACTACTACGCTTCTCACGCGCTGAAAGTCTTTCTAAATATTACTGATGTAGTGGTTTTTGATTACGCTCAGCAAGTTGTTAATTAAAACCATATATATATATATAAATATATATATATATATATATATATATATATATATATATATATATATATATATATATATATATATATATATATATATATATATATATATATATATATATATACATTATTAGAAAGTTAAATAGTAATTTTCAATTAATCAGTGAACTAATTAGTAAGTGCCGTGTGTTTTATGGCGCCCGCCATCACGAGCTTCTTGGATCCCGAGAAAATGATCTTTTTACCGAGAATTCACTAATTTTAAGGCATTTTTGACAGTCTTCACTGAAACACCCGGTATAATATCACATTCTTTGGGCCGGTCACCTTGTATGCGAAAAATGGAATTTCTGGAAACGCAGGCCAAAGTGTTCTTGCGGAAAGTACGTATGAGACAGAAAAATGACAATGTCGTTTTTCGAAGATCCCATTTAAGATAATAGTAATAATAATAATAATAATTTTTGTATTCTTAGCTTGTTAAAAATTTAAATAAGATTATACTTCTAATTTGGATATTTAAAGGTGGGATTCCAAGTCGATCCTTACTGAGTATCATGGTCAATCACTAAACTAACTAATTTTAGAAAGTTGTAATACACGTACAACATTTCACGGCGTTCGCAAAGAACGCTCAATTGGGACGCGTTTCTAGGTTCCCGTTTCCTGTCGGAGCGCACCTGGCAGGGTCCTGCCCCCGAGGTCGAGGGGCGCAACGGACGTACATAACACCTGCTTCTCTTTTATCACGGAGGTGAGGCGGTAGTTGCGCGCCCCTGTCACGAAGGTGGAGAACCGCTAGCGCAGTGATGCGCTCTGATAGGAAGCGGAAACCTAGATACGCGTTCAAAATAGGGTGTATTTTGAGAACGTTGTAAAACGCTACTCATGCCTTATATCTTTCTACAATGAGTTGATTTAGTGGCTTTCGAGGATAATAATTAAACCAACTGCAAATTTAACGAAAAATCTTTAAATATAACAATTAAAAAAAATGAAAGACGTTTTCAAATCTCTGTAAAGCGAACTTAAAACGCAGCTCTTGAGGAGGCGGAGGGTAGGGAAGGAGGAGAAAGTATGCCCCTCCATTTCCTTCGTACCCTCTCCCCATACCCTTCTCCTCTCCTCCTCCCGTCGTCCTCTGTTCCTCGTGCTCCCCTCCTTTCTTCCCCTCCCCTCCTTTATTCCTCCTCCCCTCTCCCCATCTTCCTCTTCTCTCCTCCTCCTGTCCCCTCTTCCTCCTTTCTTCCTCCTTCTCCTCCACCTCTTTATCTGTACCTTCCTCTCCACCTCCTCGTCAATACCTTCGCCTCCTCCTCCCGTATACCCTTCCCTCCTCCTCCTCCGTACCCTCCCGTCCTCCCACAGTTTCCCCGCTAAATTTAGCTGAAAAATTGACGCCACGTGGCCTCAACAGCAATTCAATCCTCCTCTAAATTTAGCGGGGGATTGAAGTGGTGTTGAGGTGACGTGACGTCGATTTTCCCGCTAAATCTAGTGGGGAAACTGAATTTGTTCATAAGTTACGTGACACCAAGCCATGGGATGTCATTTTCTAAAATGCGGGGAAACTGAATTGGTGTGGAGGTCACGTGTGGTCGATTTTCTAGCTATATTTAGCGGGGAGTTGAATTGCTGTTGAGGTCACGTGACGTCAGTTTCCCCGCTAAATCTAGCGGATAAACTGAATTTCTTGAGAGGTGAAGGGAGACCAAAGTATGTGATGTCAATTTCTCCGCTAAATTTAAAGGGAGAACTGAGTTGGTGTTGAGGTCAGGTGACGTCAGTTCTCCAGCTAAAATTAGCAGGGAACTGAATTGTTGTTGAGATCACGTGACGTAAATTTCGCAGCGAAATTTAGCAGAGAAACTAAATTTGTTCATAGATGACGTGACACTATGTCATGTGACGTGATTTTTCCGGCTAAATTCAGCGGGTAATTGACTTGGTGTAGAGGTCACCTGACGTCAATTTTCCCGCTAAGTTTAGCACGGTTACGCCGACGCCGACTGTGACGACGACGCCGATGCCACGAAACCCGTAAACGGGCGCCTAAGAGCTGCGCTCTAAAATTTTGTCCCTCGAAAGTTGCTAAAAAATAAATTAGACAAAACTTCCTTAATATTTTTTTTCCAAATTGTCTTTTTGGCAGAGACCAATCCCAGCGCAGCCTGTTTTTTGTGATGCGTACTTTTTGCAGGAGTGATTTCGCCCGCGTTTCAAGAAGCACCTTGCGTAGTTGCTTACGAACCGAGCCTTGCATGGAAAAGTGCACAGGGTTCGCTTAGAAACAATATCGAACTTAAAAGTTCGCATTTTTAAGCGATGATGCACAATGTTACTTCTACGGATTGGCACAATCTCGTCCCCCTCTTTGTTCCCCAACCGCGAAGCTTGCGAAGCAATAAAACAAAAGGCTATGACAACATGACGCTCTCTGCGCTTGACCTTTTCTGCGTACAGCAACATGACCACAGTCTTGGTAGGTGCGCCAGCATCGGATGCCACCCGATGCTGGTGCACCTCAGGGCATGCGCTCAGTGTTCCCCCACTTTCCCCTCCCCCGCGTCCGGGGGCGCACAAGAACCGGTACGGGCGGGAAATATTGGAGGCCTTCGCCATGAGAAGAACGCCGCGCAACATCTCATCGCCGTCACTCCTGCTCTCAGAGAGAGAGATGACTTCCTGGGGCCGGATCGTTGGCGACCTTGACGGCCCGGACTGGCGGGCGTTCACTCGGAGAGTTTTCGCGACGAGATTCCTGTCCACGCCAAGCGCCCCCCCCTCTCTTACTTCCTTTCCCGCCCCCTTCTCTCCTTTCTTTGCTCTTCCCCCTCCTTTCTTCTTCCGCCCCCCCCTTCCCCCTCTCTCGCTGGTCTAATCTTTCCCCCTAAACCTTTCCCCAAATCTTCGGCAGCTCGTTGCTTGTCACCCTGAAAATAAAGACCTCAATGTGTTGAATGTCGAAAGATGTTTGTTCTCTCCGTCCTCTTTGTCTGACTCTTCCGTATATTTTTGAATCTATCACCAACGCGCTCAATCCAAGTTTAACAGAGGTACCTTTGCCGCTTCGACACGATGTTGTTCCGTTCGACAAGCCGCGATCTTCGCTCGATCCGCGCGCGCCTGCAACCGACGTTTCCACGCCGCGCAGCAGACGGCGCGCTACTTTTCGACAGTGGAAGAACTAGCATCGGACGCATTACGCCTGTGGTGTGGAACATCCACTGAATAGACCAATCGCATAGTCAGTTTTGTTACGCCACTGCTACTGCTGTGAATTGTAGGAAATGTCTTTCTGCACACGCTACAATCCCGCTGAAGGTCTACGCGAGCAGAGCGCGAAGCGTCACGAAATGCCTCGTGCACTGGCGCCTGCTTCCTATGAACAACAGTTATGGCGGCGTCATGAATTCGTCAAACGCTTAGGGAGACCGGTCTATTCCATTCCTTTCACCGGCTATAGTTGCACTCCGAAATGTTCTAATATTTTCGCCTTAAAAGAGCCATGAAACGATATCGGGTTGGAATGTTCATCAGTTTGCAGATGCGTACTGGTCCTACTCTGGTCCAACTATACTAACACAGACCATCAGTGATTCAGAAGCTTATTCGTCACGGTCAAAAGCGAGGATAAAAGGCGACTATTTCTTTTAGCCGAGCCTACTCAAAACTTGATGATGTAATTTCGCAATTGAAACCTCCCGCCTGACGATAATTGATCGCAACTAATGGATTGGACACAAGGAATCCGTGAGCACTCGATTTCGACTCGCAACAATCAAAGCCTCGGCGGACACTGGGGTAGAGTGGCTCACTGCGGTGATGAGAATAGCCGAATTCTAACAATCCCTAGAGCTCATCACGTGTTTTCTACTTTGCCGACCCCAGCGCGTGGGTATGATTAACGTTGGCTGCATAGGATATTCACTGGGGCACGTGGCCGGTTGTTCTGGCTCCGAGTTGAGGGGATGGACGTTGCTCATATATCTCGAATTTGTATGACGATTGCCATTGCCCAGAGAGAAAGCTAAGGCAAGTTTATTCAGTCATTAACGTTAAGGAGGGATCCTAAGTAGTATTTACCACAAGTAGAAAAATCGTTTCATGACTCCTTTATTGGTGTTCATAGGGGAACACGATCATATAAACCAAGCATTCTTGACATTGTGAATCGAAGGCAACGTACAAAAACTCAATGAGTTTTGCTCGCTGGAACATTGAAACTTGTGTTTGGGCTAGTTGGTCCATATTATTTAATGTTTCTAAAAAGCGCGAACAAAACAAGGACCAAGAGGTCATGAAGACAACAAAACTGGCGCTGAACTCTAAACTGATTTATATTCAAAGTCACCAGATATGTGCACACCCTTCTGCCAGACCCGCTAAAAACAGCCTCCCAGTGACTTCAATTCTTCTTGAAGTAAATAAATAGAAGGTGCGCTAACCCAATTGTCACGTGTTTTTCTTTTGATAAAAACGCCTCAATAATATCACTCTTAATTTTATGGTTTGTTTTCTTTAAAATCTTCGTCGATTTCGAGCCATGTTTACAGGCACATCACCTACAGCGGTCAGCAAAATACCCTCCAGCATTCTTGCGCACAGAAAGATTCTGTTATCGTGATTTATCAATAAAGCTCCACCCAGTTCGCCCTATCTAAACTTTCCCGCAGCTATGCGGTATTTCGTATAAATATGTTTGGTTTACTCTCGTCCCCAGGCAAGTGGGTCCGAGGTTAGGGTATGGGCGAGGATAAAAAGAGAAAATGAAAGACGTTTACAATTCTTTTGTAATGCCGAAATAGAGCGCAGCTCTTGAGGAGGATAAGAGGAGGGTACGCATGGGTGGATATGCCCCTCCTCTCTCTTCGTACCATCCCCTCTTCCTCTCCTGCTCCCCTCTCATTTAGCGGAAAATTGACGCTAAATTTAACGCTAAATGTACCGAAAAATTTTTCGCTAAATTTAGCGGAGGCAATTTTTCTGCTAAAATGAACGGGAAAATTTTGCCGTTAAATTTAGCGAGAAAAATGTCCCGCGAAAGTTAAACTTGAATAACTGTTTTGCGGGTGAGCTTTTTTTTTTTTTGTGCATTGGGAGCAATTAGCTTGCCCGAACCTCCGCTTTAACATGATGGGAGGAATTTCGCTGACCACTATAGGCGATGTGGTTGCACATCTGACTTGGAATCGACGAATTGTTCAAGCAAAAGAAAATATGAATACGAGAATGAGATTATTGAGGCGTTCTTTTATGAAAACGAAAGGTGACAAATGCGGTAGGGAATTATTCATTTATTTATTTAAAAAATTTACGTTTCAGGATGGCTCTTTGTAGAAGTGGTGTTTCGCAGTGATGCGGGTAGGGCAGAATACTTTGTGTTTTTATGTAATGATGACCTCAAAAAAATCAGTTGAAAGTTAGGCCAGTCCTGTTCCTGTTGTCTTCTTGTCTTCGTTGTCCTCGGGTTGTTCGCGCTTTTCAAACTTTTTAACTAGCATGAACAATTCAATAAAACCCAAAAGCCTCAAAAGACTGGAACAGAAGAAATATTGACGATAACTCAAGCCATACTTGTAAACCCTAAGACGGTGCAGATAAAAACAACAAGAAAGGAAGTTATTCAGCCGTTTTTTGTTTATCTTTCACTTGTCAAGCTTTACGAATATTTCGTTTCCTACCAGCTTGCCTGCACTTTCCCCTTCACACAACACAAGACGTCAATATTTTCCCTGCTCCTGTCATTTGGCGCTTTTAGAGTATAACGACGTACAAGGACCAAGTTGTAGGTTCCCCGTTTTTGAGATTTATGCTTTCGAAGCCGTTCCTTTTTTGTGGTGCAGAGGAATTGTGCAATACCACTGTTAGAACGTAAGGTTGCTTCTGGACAAGGGGGTAGACCATCTTTCGAATATGTTTCATTGCAGGTCGATCAGAAACTCTTGGATGAAACACTGAGGCAAGTCCCAAATACTGTCATGCAGAAATGAAACTTCCAAGCTTCTGTTGTTTACTTACGATTGTGCACAGAAATATTAACAGCAACCACAACACTTAAGTCGATTTGTAATAAACCACAGCAAACTTACTCTTCATGTAGGCGTTTCTAAGAACGGCGCACTTGTCGCACTCCACATATGATATGTATTCGTTATAGCCGGCGATTGCTGCAAATAAAAAGAAAACATTGAGTGAATTTATTAAACTTGTTTAAAACAATCAGCTTTTTTTTACTTAAATTTTATAAAAATATTGGTAAACCCTGAAAACGAAAGCAGAACATCATGCTGCGAACTTACTCATAATAATTATAGTTCCGTGTTTTCGGTGTTCGTTCACCTGGGAATTCCGGGTGTTTTTTTAGGGTATAATTTTGTTAGCCAGAAGTTTGTTTCTTTTCAGTAAGACTTTTTAGAGTCGGGCTCAAAATCAGGGTTCTTCAGTTTTTAGGTTCAAGAATGTAGGACTGGGGCATGTGATTCTGCAACTTCGAGGGAGCATTCGCATGGCCCCGAATACGCGAAAAACGTCCCTGAGCCAATAATACAAAATGAAACGGGATATCTGATTTCGAAGCAAGAAGTAGGCTTGCTGAAAATTATATTAGAGGCTGTGCTTCGGTTAAAATAAAAATAAAATAAATAAAGCTGTAGAAAAAAATTGTTTTCCCAAAAAGCGTTTTTTTTTTTTATTCAGGGAAATGTTTTTGTTTCGCCAGAGTGTGACTAAAACCGGCTTGGAGGTTTTTTTTTTGTCGATTTATCACTATTTATTGTAAACACGGAACCCTAGTCGTAGTGAATAAACTCGTTGTGGGATAACTCAAATGACCTAACTTAGAGAGCAATCGCGTATTATCAATGTTCTTCTTAACTCTGTGTCTCGGAAGCAAAATGAACTTCGCTAACTTCTTATTTGACGTCCTGCTATTCCTTTCGACTAAAACAAATAAAACTCTGATCGGCTGCACAGTATCTTTCAAGCATGCTTACCTTGTGTAGGAGGAGTGAAACTCAGGATGTTTTTGTGCGGTATACCCAGGGAACGATTCGAGGGTCGATTTTGTATGCCTGAAATAAATTTCCGAAGACAAAAACAATAGAATTGAAAAATAGCTTCTTTTATGAATGCTTGGAAAATTTTGTTTAAGTTTTTATCTTCAGTAAAAGTTTGCGAATATCCTCATAAAACAAAACATTTTTACCAGTGTTTTTTATGCTGGATTTTGCGGCTTCGTTTCTCGTCGAGCCATATTTCTACGTTTTACTTTGAAGTAAAAATGCTAATGGTTATGAAACCTTTCGGCTGTTGGGCCACATTTAATGAAGATGCGTGTTCTGTGCGGGCATGCATACTTGAAGAGTGAAACATTATGTTACGAGTCGCAACGCAGAGGAAGTATTTTGTATTAAAATAATATTTATGGTCGGCGCTAGACAGTTGTCGCCGAATGTAATCTCAGGTATTGGAGGAGCGCTCCACGTGTTTTGCATAAATTGGAAGACGTAGATAATGAATATGGTTAAATCTTAACAATATGTCCACTTGAACTCGGCTCGAAGATTTTGAAGATATATAATTAATGTTCAATAAAAGTATACGATTTACAAAGATTAATGGGGCTATAAAACGCATTTTGGACTGTAATAAATGAATTTAGAATGGGATTTCACTAATAGCGTATCGTTTCGTGTGCCAAAAAAAAAAAGAAGGTAGAAGCTTCAAAAGCCTAATTTTGGGTACGAAACTTTGAAAATGTAGCGAGGTATTTGGCGCCTCCTTCCTTCGAAAGCTGTCTATCTTTCCACTGTGATACATCCGCGGTACCCAAAGCACGTCACGCAGCCCCAAAGCACGTAACACGGCACTCGTTACCTCACCGGTATTCCCTCCACCCTCAGCTGACACGTGCGGCGGGAGCTACGCGCTTGCCGCGACCAATCAGCTCGCTTTCCTCACAACACCTGACCCCATTCACTGCGCGTGGGTATGCGCGAGGGAGCGTGATCACGTGAAAAAAGATAAAAGAGTGACTGGCCCAACGAGTACGTAGCTTCCACAGTACTGTCAGCTCTAAGCGCGATTCAAGCCAAAGCATTTTTGTGCGCGCGTAGGCCATGCGCTTGCCGCAAATTGCATATTTCTTGTTTTTGCTGTTTCCGGGGCGCTTTCTGAGTCACAACATGCGCGTTGGTTAGGGCGGTGCGGCTTCGTGCAAACGGAGAACATCTGCACCAGACGGCGAAGAAACGCAGAGCCGGAGTTAGTGCCCTCCACCGATTATTCCGGGAGACAGGAGCGCCCGACTACGTCACAGCGCTTTTGTTGCGCTCTTCCGAAAAATACTGGAAATATCCAACCTTTTTATGCGTTCCCAGAAGGCGCATGGCCTACGCGCACAGAAAAAGGCGTTGGTTTGGATCGCGTTTTAGGGGAGAAGAAAGGGGAAACTACTTCTGTCCCAATTTTAGTGACGGGCAGACTCATAGGGGAGAATGGCGATCTCAGGGTACACAAACGAAAACCCGATCAAGAGGCGAGTTCCTCCTTGCTCTCTTCTTGAACAGTGTGGGACGCAGCGCGATCTGTGAGTTGAGGAGGAAAGCTAAAGGAAATATATAAAAAATCGTTTTATGGCTCCCTTAAAGTATTCATTTAGATATCTGACAGCGTAATATTTCAATTGAAGTATCAGCTTTAATGCCGTCGACACGTTATGCTTTGTACTTTTTTTTATTATTTCTTCATCGTAAAACTGAATGTATGCATTTTTATACTTGTTTTTAAACGCCATATATACAGACGATGGTGCATATATTGCAAAAAGCTTGAAAATGGTTAATTCAGCGAAATCTAAATTATATACACCGGATGGTTCTGAGAAGATTTGAGAAATTCGCAAATGTAGAGTGCTTGAGAAACACTGAAACTCTGTTCGGGAACAAGCTGCCAGCCAATGTGAAAAGCCACGTGGGAAGTTTGGAGTTACCACTTAGTGTTGTAGGCGCTAGGCCTGCGATGCGAAGATGCGGATGATATTTTTATCCGCCTTTTCGCATCACCGGCCCTGCGCCTGCTACCCAAGTGGTCCCCGACCCTGCGTTTCCCACGTGATTCAAATAGTCGTAGCATGTATCTATTCAGCTGTTTTTGATGACGCTCAACAAGTTTCTACTTGAAACCTTGTGATCTTTGACCAATTAAACTATTAATTAGAAACTTTACCTCAATTATTTGACAAAATAGTTAGTATTGTATGAATCCCTGACTTCCGCATTGGTGGGCAGTTTGTACCGGAAAAGAGTTAATTTGTTTTAATGCGAATAGCATTCTTTGGATACTTCACGCACTTTTCGTCTATGTATCTATCTATCTATCTATCTATCTGGCTATCTAACCTCTTACGCCGCGGGTCGATAAATAAAAACAGCAGAACCCATCCTTTGGGAATGATTATCTACGTTAATGCGAATAGCATCAAACGGTGCGGAGTTATGCGCGTTCGTCAGGTGGCCGGGCACACTCTAGATACGCCAGCCCACTCTTGAGGCGATTCAAATTTGTTGACACTTTCACAGCCCCTGCGCACGATCTCCGCAGCCCAGCACGTGCGTTTGTGTCACTTAGGAAGGCGAGCAAAGCACGCGCCATACGCACAAACACTCAAAATGGTACCGACCAGACTTTCTGGCGTCTCAGCTAGTCTCAACCAACGGTACTCTAAACGGTTGTTTATATCTTTACCATAGGACGCGCTTTACAGCGCTGTCACAGCTACCGGTGCGCGCGCGTTCTATGCACGAGGGCTCATTCCGCCTCGTGAGGGTGAGCACGGCTGCTACATCACCCTCTCCGCGAGCGCGGGAGAGCGGTGAGCTAGGGACCGTAGCTAGCCTCACGAGAGCGGAATGAGCCCTCGTGCATAGCGATTACGCGCGCGATGGTAAAGATATAAACGAGTGTTCAGAGTGCGTGGAATGGCTGCCTTCATAGCTCTGTGGTTAGCGCGTCTGCCTGCTGATCAAAGGGTCAACGGTTCGAATCCCCACCGGCGCCGGTCTTTTTTATTTATTTATCGACCCGCGGCGTAAGAGGTTAGATAGCCAGATAGATAGATATATAGATAGATACATAGACGAAAAGTGCGTGAAGTATCCAAAGAATGCTATTCGCATTAAAAAAGACCGGCGCCGGCGGGATTCGAACCGTTGACCCTTTGATCAGCAGGCAGACGCGCTAACCACAGAGCTATGAAGGCAGTCATTCAAAGCACTCTAAAAACTTGTTTATATCTTTACCATCGCGCGCGTTCCATGCACGAGGGCTCATTCCGCTCTCGTGAGGCTTAGCACGAGAGCGGAATGAGCCCTCGTGCATGGAACGCACGCGCACCGGTAGCTGTGACAGCGCTGTAAAGCGCGTCCTATGGTAAAGATATAAACAACCGTTTAGAGTACCGTTGGTTGAGACCAGCTGAGACGCCAGAAAGTCTGGTCGGTACCATTTTGAGTGTTTGTGCGTATGGCGCGTGCTTTGCTCGCCTTCCTAAGTGACACAAACGCACGTGCTGGGCTGCGGAGATCGTGCGCAGGGCTGTGAAAGTGTCAACAAATTTAGAATCGCCTCAAGAGTGGGCTGGCGTATCTAGAGTGTGCCGGCCACCTGACGAACGCGCATAACTCCGCACCGTTTGATGCTATTCGCATTAACGTAGATAATCATTCCCAAAGGATGGGTTCTGCTGATTGTTTTCTTAAACACCATTTTTCTCAGTAATGCGCGAATGTCTTCGCAGTAACGACCGGTATAAGATCATCATTGATAGGATCAGGAACAGGCAATCGATGATGCCATGGGGAAAAAGGGAACTTTAAGTCGATTAAAAGTGATCGAATAAGTCAGAAAGAATTTGAAGTTAGATTTTTTTATCGTCAGTGGCATATGAAGACTTTCTTAAACTTTGTACTTTACACTACCAAATAAAAGAAACAAATCTGCAGGAACAAATTGCTAAATCATAGACTGATTGAAACTTACGCCACCACAAAATGTAATAAGAGTTTGAACGACCAACACAAACATGATTGGAGAATTTTTATAGATCCCTCGTGTAAAATTACACTAGCTGCAATTAAAGAGATCTCTGCCGAAAACTATTTATACGTTACTATCGCCGACCGCTTTTATTAAAAAGAGCACATTGATAACGTTTGTGTTAGCACGTTTCGGGATGGGCCATCCTAGGTACCCTCTCAAGAGTCCCACTGCAAGTGAAACTTACAATTGACTTAACTTTGGTAAGACCTTGTCTAGAGTACGCCTCGTGCCCATCGGAACGCCATCATACTGTTTATACTAACAAATTACAAACGAAGACTGTAGGATTATTTGCAGACGGGATGGTAGAACTAATAGCCCGACGTACGTGATTAGTGTGCTTGGTCTTAAACATTTTTTGTCGAGGTGCCCTAAAAATTCGTTAAAGGTTTTGTATGAAAGTTTTAGAGTGGTATAACTCAAGGAAATCAGTCTATTAGCGTAACTCCTGTGTCGCAAGACAACACCCGTTTTAATAACGGAAAAGACAAGGGAGGTTTTGCGCATATTAATACATTTTGGTTTTAGCTTTTTTTCTACAAGGTAACCGGATGGAATCAGTTACCAAAATATAAGCTGAAGGTACCAGCATCGAAGGATTTACTAAAAACTTAAAGTTCGCACTCCTATCACATGTTGTTACATAAAGTCATTGGTGTCCTTTTCGGTAATATCTTAATATATTGGTGCTCTTGATGTCTTCTCGGTGTCCTTTTAGGTTCATATGTTTTTTACTCCTGCTGGAATATGAATGAGTTTGGAGTATTGATAAACAAGTAAATAATTTAAAAACCATTTGTGAATGCACCGTCAGTGGCCTGGCCACTCCATTGGTTTGAGACCAAGAAGGAAGAACCTAAGCAGCATGCCAAGGAGACACCTACCTTGGCCCAAGTTTAGCAATTCCTGGGGCCTAAATTGGGCCTAATAAGGTTTTGCTCCAAGGCGATAGTTAGTGCCAAGGTAATGTCCTTTGGCTTTTTTATGGCTTTTTTCTGGGTGGCCACATAATTCCCCAATGTGAAAGTCAGGAGCCGAAAATGTCGCGTATCAGCAAAACAGTGCGCAAGTGAAGCATAATTCTTGTTTCGCAAATTAGCCTTAAAATTGAAAGGTGAGAACTAAACAACCAGTAATGAAGCCTCACTGTAGCATTTCCTCATGAACTGAGGCTCAAAGAAGGAAGGTGTCAACCGAAGAAACCATGTAGTGGTAAAGCCTAACTCTCGGGCTTCTAGGGAAATGTAGGGCAGAAATAGCCAGGCTCTGGCCTAAAACTTTGGAGTTGGTTTATAGCTTAGATTTTTGCGGTATTCAGGGCCCTCAAAAGTCAGACAAGCACCACATTTCGACAAAAGGAACTGTGCTTCAAGGGAAGTATCCAAAAACTCTTTCAGAGCATGTTCGGATCTACGTAGGGGCTGACTCATATTCGAAACGTGGTATAATAAGTATTGCCTGAAAAACATCGCAAAACCTGAATACGCGTTTGTGCTCTATGTAACATAAAAAAGAAAACCCATACCACGTTCCTGTATTAAAAAAAAACGAAATGCATATTGTCATCAATCGGTTCCACTTACTTAGATTGGTTCCCATATTCTATGAGAACTGGGTAGGCGCCATCTTCTGGTGGCCCCGTCTCGGTGAACCTGAGGCATTTCGCAGTGCCACCAAAAACTGGGTCCGACTCAAAGTTTCTGTAGATCACGTACCAAGTGACCGGAAGAGGGTAGCACTGGTTGTAATATATTAAATAGAGAGGAAGGACATTGGTATCAACGAAGGCAAACACCCACTTACGCTAAAAAAGTAATTAGAGCCCATATTAAAAAAACACAATAATTACAGCCGCTTATGGCCATGCTTGGGCTGTTCAAGCGTTGGAAGGCAGCTTTCGCATGATATGTTCGAATGCGCGACAACATTTATAATGACCTACGTGTGTAAATCTTTTCTAGGCGTTGTTTTGTGCTGTTTTCTTTTCTGCTGGCGCAGACGTTCTGGGAGACACCCAATAAGCGCTTTTTTAATCCAGTCGTGAGGTCATTACTGTGAGCCTCCAAAAACGAAATGTGGAACAAAGGTTGCATGTATATGACGTGCTACTATTTTCATTAGCTTAGGTTTTTCTCTAATATTTGCTGACTGCTCTGACCATTTGTTTCACCCTTGTCACGAAATTAGGATATCTATATCTGTATTCGTAATGCGAAAGCACTAATTTTCCCATGGAGTGCAGTCGGCGTAGTCAGTAAAAGTGAAAAACGCCACCTAAATTCCGGCTGAGCGAAACGGCACTCAATTCTGGCTAGTGAAACGAGCAATGAATTTCCATTGGCTGCGGACGCGTCATGGTTCGCAAGAAACGCCACCCCAGCAGAGATGGCCCACTTCCTGGCGCCGCGACAGGCACCCGGAAAAAGGGAGAGGGTGCGCGCGCGCGGCCGCCGTTCTCTTCCTTTCTTTGGGTCACGTGTCAGGCGTGGCCTGGAGCGCGAGAGGGGAGGAGGGGTGGGAAATTCACCCTCCCCCTCTTTGTGCACTCCTGTATCACGTGTTGTACGCTCTGCTTTCAGCCGTGTCACGCCGTCCGGCCGGCGCCTGTGGAGAACAGCGGGGCGCTGCGTAGGTACAAATGCTTCGCATTCCTACACGTAAGCAGTCTTAAATATCCTTCTGGAAATTTTCTCGTCATTTGTATTCAGTTTTATTCTTTATTTTGAATCTATGGTACAATTTATATCTCCTCAATTAATATATTGATATCTACATTTCATAAGCATGCCAATCTTCATGTTTCAGGGGTATTCGAACAGAGGAGGTTGAGCCGCAACGTATACAGCATGGAAAACGGCACGTCGAGGGGAGGTGGAGCGGGCAGCGGGGCTGAACGAAACAGCAAGCACTGCATACTGTTCAGTTCACTGTGGGTTTGGTCAGTGAACTGAATTTCCGAAGTTTTCGTCTTGCTAAAAAAATAGTAAAGCCGAAATTTGGATTAAAAAAATGCCGGAGATGGTAAGGGACGCCACAATCCCTACAACACTACTACAAGGAGCGACATGTTGAATGGACGGCCGTATTTTTGGAAGAAGAGGTCGAGATTGAACAAGGCCGACGAGGCGGATGACGTCAAGATATCTCGTTTCCTCCTCTCTTCGCTTCGCTCCCTCAAAGCGGTGAGGCGGAGAAGACGCGAAGCCGTTCCCTCTCCTTCTCGGAGAAGCAAGACGTTAACATATCTGTCAAGTGCGCCTCCTTTTTTTCAGAAAAATACGGTCATCCGTTCGAGATATCGCTGTATGAGTGATGTTTGGCGTTTGTAACATTCCGTTGCACGCTTTTGCCGCCGTGTTTTGTGGAATCCACATTTCAGTTCAGCATGTACACAAGCACATTTCTTAATTTCGAAACAATACTGAGGCACGCCAAATATAGTGATATATAACAGTGTCCCGAACAAATGTCTGTGCGAAAAGGACGTCAGATGGAACCACAAAAATAGATCTAAATTTACTACATCTTTAGTACATTTTTATTAAATGGTTACTTTTATGATAAGAATTTTTTTTCCACTCGCTTAGCTCTCATTTTGCTACGGGATGGCAGAAATGCGTCTTTAAAACGGGACTGTCCAGGCCAAAATTGGGACGGGACGTTCGGTCGCCCTAAGTAGGAAACGCATGCCTTGTATTTGTGTTATAAATTATAAAGGGGTACATTTTTAATAAATTGCTTTTCAGAAAACCACGCATTAAAAAACAACAACAGCAGCAACAACAACAACAACTCGAAGCATGCATAAAACTAGGCAGAGTGTCCGTTAATTGCAGAGGTTTTCAGGCCGAACGTTCTTTCTGTTGTATGCGTCTTCCCAAACTATTCGACAAGTGTTACATTCACGTTTTACCTATAATTTTAGACACGCTGTTTACAGTTTGCTGAAGGTATTCGCCCGATTATATTTAATGAGTGATCAAAAAGGAAAACAAGCTGCGACAGCATGTTGCTAAAATACACGTTTATTTAAAGGCGGCATACAGCGTTTTTTTTAAAGTATAATTGATTACATGTTGTTCCATAACTTTATAGACGCTAGACTCCAAACCACGCATACTGACCTTTGACAAGTCCTGATACTGTTGAAGTTCTGGATTAAGCTCAATCCAGGAATGATTTCCACTGCAGAAATTTACGCTTTCGAGTGCAGCTATGGCGAAGAAAATGAGTGCCATGATTCGAGTTGCAGAGATGCCTTACAGCTGAACGAGGTGGAAGTTCTTTTGGATTTCAGGAACAGTTTGCTCTGGATTTGCTTTCAAATCGATGGGAAAGCTGTGGCACGTTTATATGCAGTTTCTTTATTTCTATTTTATTTTCAGTTCGAACGCCACATGCCGTCAGTTCTGCAATAACTGCAAGGTGTTTTGGCTAAACTCTAATAGTAACACCTGTCGCGGTAACATTAATGGAACGTTCTATGTACATCCTGAAAACAAGTTCAATTGCAGCTCGATTGCGATTCTCAATATCGCATATTTCGAAACACCGAAAAAAAATTAAAGGACCTAATTGGGAAACCTACTTTATAAAAAAAGTATTTTCCACCAATAAATAAAAATCTTATAGAGCAATATTTACGCCACCAGACGCAATTTAGGTGAAGGTAGCCCTGCTATAGGCCCCTCTCATAGCGAAAGGCGCATAGTTAGCAACGCTCTGTTCCTCAGCTCTCATTGGTTGGATAGATGATTGACATCTTAATGTTTGTTGTAAAATTGTTTGTTCCTGCCGTGGTAGTTTTCCGTTGCACCTAATTTTATGTTTGTGAAACATGTATGATATAAAGTGAGTCATCTTTTCGAAAAATATCACGAGATCGCATTTTTCATGTCGGTTTCAAGCGACAATAGCCTCGTCCCACTTGGGCGACAAACAGCAATAAACGACGGCGAAAACGGAAACGAGCCACGAACAAATCCGACAGATGACCTGTTTTCGGGGAGTTGCTATTGGAAACGTCGTTTCTCTGCATCGCGCATTTCTGTTGGATGGGGTCGCGTGACTTTTATTTTTCGGTGTGTGTTAACTTAACTGTTTCCTGCGCTGCATACAGAGTGATGTATCCGATAAAGTCGAAACGGGCGAGCAAGACTTGGTCGGCTCTGACACCATACAGAAACAAACATCAACCACAAATCCCGGGAATCAAATTCGATTGCTGGTTGCCATTCAGTGTGGCCACGCGGCATAGGCCAACACCCGCTAGAGAAGCAGGAGACCTCCGTACCTTTGGCTGCACCGTCATCACAGTCAGATCGATCGATGCCTGAGATGGGGCACGAGTGCTCCGTAAATGTCCTTCCAGGGCTGTTGTCCAATCAGCGCGTCGAAGGTCGGACTCGGGCCCATAGACGAGTTAGCGCGATCTGACTCTGATGACGTTTCATGAAGGGAGAGGAGGCGATATGGTGACTTTGATTGCTGTAAAACCTTTAATGTTTGCGAGTCCTAATTTTTGCAAATCTCGCGAATTGAAAAATTCGCGAAATTTGAGGGCACGCGAAAAGTTTGTTTTGTTAGAGTTTCAATGCAGGCGTCTAGAATTCGCGAAATCTAGTGGCCGCGATTATGTCGACTGTGACCGATTCGCGAAAAATAGGGGCACCGAACATAAAGGGTTCTACAGTATTCTAGGTGGTGTTCTGTAGGCTCGACCACTTTCGCCTAAGCTATGCGTTTTTCGTATGTCCCTAGGTGGGAACTCAAGAGAACGGAGCGACAACCCGCAGCGTTGAGATTGTTCAGAATAACTTTAGCTCCTGCCCTTTTTGCCTCTCTGAATGCATTCTTGGGAATGACAACGAAGAGGTTTTCGAAGTTTGTAATCTGTAGCCGTTCCCACTCAGAAGTGCTAATGGTAGCTCGAAGGCAGCTCGACTGAACAGGGTGCTCGAAGGAAAGTGATGACTTTCAAATATCAAACACCCTGACCCCCGCAGAAGGGTTTCATATTTCTGTCGTGCGCAGCTCCGTTTACTTTTGACATTCTTTTTTCTGTTCGGGGTTCGCGACGTTTATACGCTCGTGGTCGGCCGAAGGTCTCGGAGGAGAACGGTGAAAGTTCTACTCTAAAACCCATTGTCTAATTGAGACAGGCTCGTTTTTTTTCTGCGCCGTATTGTCATGAAGACGTAGGTGCGCTTTGACGCTTGGGGCCCCTGCTTATCGTCTTAACTGGCAAGTCGCAGGAAACGACACCAATACATTGCTTGGACAAACATCGCAGAGTTTCGATTGTGAAGTGCTCGAATTTCATGCTTTGAAAGTTTGAGTTTTTTGTGTTCGGATACAAACGTTTCGAATTGCTCGTAGGTTCGCGCCAGGTTCTGGTCTGCGTAGCCCGGGCAGCATCAGCGGGGGAGGCGGGGGAGGAGGAGGGGCTGATGTGTTTTGGGAGGAACCCGGGCGCCCGGACCCCCTGAATCCGCCAGTGCGCCTTGCTGATGAATTTCGTACCTTTTTGTTAATCCCTTAGGCTTTTAAAACGTTCCTAGTCATTCCATCGGTCTCTGGACTTGCCAATAATATGCCTTTATGAAGATGGGTCGACAGCCACAGCAAGCACAATGGATGAGTAAGTGTCCCCCTCCCAGTGCTCCCACTACTGACTGTAGCAACAGGTCATGCTCCTGAAATCTGTGCATAGCGTATCTGCCCGTCTGACCAATATAGGCTTTTTCACATGCAAGCGGACGTTTATAAACAACTCCCACTTTGCAGTCGACATAATATTTTCCTCCCTAACCGTACAAGAGGGCCATGGCCATGCGGGACCATGGCTTGTCATTACAGTTAGAAGGGGAGCGGTTCGGGGCACTTAACATTTCCTTTTGATAGGTGTGGGTGTCGACATCTCTTCAAAAAAAGAAAAGATTATTGGCAAGGGCAGAGACCGAATGACTAAGTAAATTTGAAAAACCATTGCGATTAAAAAATAAGGTACAAAATGTGTCAGCCAGGCGTCGCTGAAATATTACCAGGGACCTTTGCATTAATTGCTTTATCACAACCCTAAAAATGCAGGCCGTTTACCATTGTTGGTGTTGGACTATTGGCAGCTGATAAAAACCGTTTGCTCTACTGACGTCAAACTCCTACTTAGCTCAGCTGGTAGAGCGCTCAACTGGAAGTGGAGAGGTCCCTGGTTTGATACCAAAACCAGAAGGATTTTTTCGATTGAGCACCAGTCACATATACTGGTTTTCACAGCAAGAAAAAAACAGGTTTTGCGTATTGCTCATGCGCCTCGCGAAGTAGTTCTTACAATATTTGGTCGTCAGAGGATGAAGCGATGCTTTTGGAGTTGGAAACGTGTACGGCTTGATAAGATAGTACATGTTTAATGTAAAATGCATCTGCATATATCTTTATATTGCACATAAAGGGGTAATCAGTAATGCTCCGCGTAGAGCCGGACTCTTTTTACTACGGTCCTTGAGACGAAAACGAGTAGAGCTGTGTTTGAAGATTTGTGTTTGTTTTTTTCCCGCTTGTTCCCTATCTCCAGGGATATTTATCATCAGATAGCTGATTTATTTCTCAAGCATCCTATATATACACACAGGGATCTGGACATTTCGGTTTAGGACGTTGCGGTGCAGGGAGTTTCGGTGTACAGACTTTTCGGTGCACGCACGTTTCGGTGTAAGACGGTTTGGTGTACGGACGTTTCGGTGCACGGGCATTTTGGTGCAAATATGTTCCTTGAAATATTTTTTTGGGATTACGATTGAATTTTTATATTTGTAACTGTATTGTACTTTTTTTTAACAGGTTGCAACCTCTCCAGTGAGAGCAACTCTCAACTTTAAAGACACGCTCTCGGCTAAAGTTTTTTCTGGTTACGTATATTTTATTTTATTATGATTAAAGATGCGAACCTGAAACCATGGCTGAGTTGAGAACAAGGCAGTGATGAAGTTTTTAAAAGAAAAAGTAGAGTTATTCGCCAAAAATTTGGTGCTAGTAGTTAGATGAACCCTTATTGCAAATATGGTTCTCTATAGTTAATTCTCTAAAATGCAACACCAGCCAATCTCACACAACTTTATTCACTATATAAAACATCTATAAAACTAATTTTGCATCTTTCGGGGGTTAACTCGCCGAGAGATTCGTCATTAGTGAGTAGAAAAAGTTTTTTTTAAGTCGCAAGCTTTGAAAGACAACTACTATTGAAACTTACCGAAATATGAATGACGAGACAACAACCACAAAAAAGCAATAAGCAGTGAACTTCTCCTTCGCTTATGTGCATTTCTGCCACCCAAAGTTTGGAATAAAAGTAACATTGAAATTAATCGATTATTTCGGGATAACTTTTTTATATCTTTTGTGAGCTCGCTTCTATAGCGGTCCACCTGACTTTGGAGAAAATGAACCGAAATGTTTCTTCACCGAAACGTCCGTGCACCGGAATGTCCACGCACCGAAAAGTTTCCACACCGAAATGTCCATGCACCAAAACGTCCGTGCTCCGAGAAGTCCGTGCACCGAAAAATCTGCGCACTGAAATGTCCGTGCACCGAAAAGTCCGCACCTAAACATTTTACACCGAAAAGTCCCAGACCCATGCCCCCCCCCCCCCCAGCCACTGTCAACCACCTTCTAAGGAGAGATCTTTTTTGTAGAAAGCAATTTGAAATACAAAGCACATACATATGCACTAAAGAAAAAAAAACGGTCAAACACGATACACCCATTATAAACCAGATTCTACGCAAAGATCTCTTTGGTTGAAAGCATTTTTATAAACAAATAACGTACACTTACAACATAAATGATATGTAAGCACAAATGCGTCCAACTCAGAAATCGCAAATCGCATTCAGGAATGCAACAATTGTACTGCGTGCTGGTCAGAGACCGAAGTTCTACATAAAGAGCTGAATGAGTTGTTAAAAAACAAACAATGAGGATGAAGTCTATCGAAAACTGCATAAGCCAAGTTTTAGAGCAACTTGGAAGCCACGTCAAAAAGTTCCAGAGATGGTAACCACCTTAAAGGGATTGTCCGGTCTAAACCGGAAGTACTTAAGTTTTTGCGCTGGTTAGGTCCAGGAGCCTTCATATAGACAAACGTCATTTTTAGTTTGATATATAATGTCCGGAATATTAATTAAACTATTCATGATCGTGTGTACGAAACTGCACCCCGAATTTCGGCAGTGTCAATGGTTGACATACTGCCGTTACGCGTCATCAGGCATTGGGATCGTCGGCTATGCAGGCACTTCGTGTACGCGGGGGTTGAAATATGCTTTCGATGAGTGTTTTTTCTTTCTTTTTATACTCTATTTTAGGTTGTTCTCAGTTCAATTGCGTTTCTTGTCATAACAAAAAAAAAAAACTCGACTTTTTATGAAATATTATTGCGAGACGGTCTTGAGCTTCGTGCAAATATCCCTGCGTTTCTGGGAGTGACATATCATTCTTTGCAAAGAGTTACCACAACTTTGCGAAGAGGATCTCCGATGCTGTTTATGTATCTGACGGTATTTGTAACCGAGCATTGTCATGAACAGTAGAGATAATCCGTAATTCCATGGCAATATATATCTGGCAGTCTCAACGCTGCGGCAAGTGTTCAGGGGAAATTCTGTGACTATGCCGTGGGACATCTGGTCTCTGGACGTGCGGGTACACGCCTTTTATTATTCGTTGTTTCTGAAACAAATATTGCGAACCGGTAACCTCCAGGGGAACATCATTTTTGCAAAGTACACGTTATTCACGCGGCACTTGTGTGATGTCCACCGTCGCACCAACTTACTGCACCGTTTACACGGTGATGTCGCTGATCGACTCTGGATTGAGGAGGCTCTTGGCTTGTAGGTTTTTGGGGAATGTTTACCGATTAACACTTTTACTTTTCTTACGAACTCAAACCTTCAAACCGTTAGAATGTGAAGTGCTCTCCGGGCCTCCGGAGTGGACTTCCACTGTTCTTTGGAATACGAAAAATAATTTCCTTTAAAACTTGTTGCTTGCTTAATCGTTCCATGAGCCGGTTCTGAAATAAGCTTTGCCTGTACATATTGATGTCGTTGGAATACTTCAATTTTTAGTTATAAGTTAGACAGGATGGTGATCATAAAATTGTTTAGCTCAAATGTGCAATGTTCCAGACTTGATGAGTTATATCAAAAATGAAATATTGAAACTTGACAAATATGAAGCTCCCTGCCGGATGGTCCCAAGACGTCTGAAGTGTGGGATAACTCTAAACACCTGGCTGTTATTAGAACATCAGCACGCTTTCAAAAAAGTAAAAAATATAAAGAAGGGGCACACCAATCAATGCACAATATAAATTGCAGAAAACCAAGTCAGCCAGGCAGGGGCCATGATCCTTCTAGCGCATTGGCAGGGTAAATAAACGCATGAGATGCGCGAAAAATATTTGCTTAGCCGCTTGCTTACTAGCAGGCGTACTTGCACGCTATATAAATTAGTGCTGAGGACAAAGCTGGAGTCCACGAGATCATTCACATCGATTAGAGTCATATTAATGTGGAAGACAGAGGATTAAAAAAGATGCTCTACCGTCAACGTAGACATTTTAAGGCACTGTCTTGCGAGATCATAAGGAATTGAGCGTGGAGCAGCAGTTACACACACAAATAATGTCTGTGCAGAGCAACCGAAACGGAAACAATTTTTCATACGATTAATATTAAAGGCGAGCTCTATCGTAAATTTAGACGTTTAGACTATTGAAATGCATTGCAAGATCGTGAAAAATTGATGCTAGAGGAACAGTTTTATATTAAAAATATATTTATACGGCGAAACGGAAACCAATCTGGAACCTGACAGGTCGCGGCGACATTCGCGCGCGGAAAGCTCGATTCTATTTCACACGGCGAAACCGTTTGTCTGCAGTCCGAGGGTTGTTTCAACCAACCTTACAACAAAAGTCCCCTTAAATCCACGAAGATCTAGTCTGGCAGAGCAAGAAGGGTAAACAAATAAAAATCGTAAAATTACAGTACAGCAGTCGGGGGGCACCGGGACGCGGCTCTTTACCTGACGTTACGTCAGACTTTTCGTGGTTGCCAAAGTTGCCAACAAAAATGCCGTTTTTTGAAGACGCGTTTTCGGAAGAGTTTAAAATCCAATTTATGGCGTGGAAGACGAGAAAAAAATTCGAATATTGCGTGGAGGGTGTTCCTAAATACAGTTAAAACAAGATTTAATTGTTTTCTTGTAGAAAAAATTGACCAGACAATACCTTTAAAATTCTTTTTTATTTAGGGACAGGTAAATATGTTTGAAGCGGTGTTAATTATTGAAAAGCTTCGCGCGGGCTGGAGTAAAATGCGCAGTAATCGCCGTGTTCCTGAGCTGACCCAGATGTAGGTCCCTGAACCCTCTCCCGTCGTCCTTGATGATAAGGGAATTGTATTTTGCGTTTGACCGCGTGGTCCCTTGTAAGTGTATATGTTATCTGTTTTTCAAAATGCTTTCAACAAAAAATATTTTTTGGGTTGAAGGTGGTTGACATTGATGATATTGTGGGCTGGACCGTTTGTTCTCTTGTGAATGTGTATGAGTTTTGTATTTGAAAGTATTTCTAACAAAGGGGAGTGCTGCTTAAAAGGTGGTTGAGAGTAACTGTGTCGGTATTTATGAAATAATAATAATCCCTGGAGAAGGGAAACAAGGGGGACAAAGACAAACACAAATCTCCAAACGAAGCTAGGTGACTGGTGCGGGCCGAAAAAATCCGCCTGGTCCTGGTATCGAACCAGGGACCTCCCCATTTCTAGAGGAGCGCTTTGCCAACTGAACTAACCAGGATCGTCAGTAGTGCAAACGGGCTTTATCAGCGCCCGCGAGTCTAACACCAACAAGGGTGAACGGCCTGCATTTTAATGTTATTATGATTAATGCAAAGGTACAAGTAAGCTGGAAAGGAATGATGATAATATTTTCTGGTGAAGGGGAACACGGGATTATTATCCCCTCTTGTTCCCCTTCTCCAGGGATTATTATCATCATTCTTGTCCAGCTCGCTTGCATCTTTGCATTAATCATATATAGGATGCTTGAGAAAAAAACCCGTTAGCTGGGTTTGAGCCGTTCCCTTCTGTGCCTGCTCCTTCGACTAAAAGTTTCTTTTTCTACTTTTCTGCACCACCGTTTTAGGTGTTAAATGATATGATTAGCTACCACCAGCTCGCCTCCGCACTTACAGTTTTTTCACTTCTACCTTGTCCCCGTTTTTTTTTCCTCTGTTTTTTATTTTGATGTGTTCCGTTTGTACATCCCTCTAATCTGTCTTGCAACGCCTCGAACGTCGGCACATTCATCCCGGTGGAAAGGCTATAGGCTTCGGCGTCTTGAGGCACCACTTCGCGTACCAAGTTTTCGCGAGTTAAACCAGCGACGGTAAATTTTATTTCGCGTTACGACGTGTCAACAGTCAACGAAGGAAGCCACCAGTTACCGAGAGACAGGAGCGAGCAGGAAGCCAAGGTGGCCGGGATTACAGCCATTTCCCAAGGCCGATCGAGTCATGGGAAGAACGGGAGGATGGATAGAAAAGAGTAAGACGAAAGAGGGTGCAAGCGGACGAGAAGGATACATTCGTCTCCAAGAGATGTTCAGTCAGACGTCAAACAAGAACTTGTCTGTCGGCGATCGTTTGCCTATGTTTCCCAGCGTTTTTGACTGGTGTTTGTCACTGCAGCGGAAAAAAATCAGCGACATGGAACTTAGCAGTGTTGCCGAACAAATGTCGGCGTTTGTCGCATTAGGGTGTCGAAGGCTATAACGAACATAGCTGCCGGCGTTTGCGGCGAGTGGTTGATAGACCTTGCAACTCGCTGAGTTCCTGCACTTTTATGTGTGCAAGTTGTTTCGCGTTCTCCGAGATGTTCAAAGGAATATCTCAACCAACATAGTTTGCAGAAAACAACTGTCGCAAGTGCGCTTTTTCGGACGCGGTGTGCGGGTGCTTGTTTCCGTAGCGGGACCGGCGTAAGCAGCTTCACGTCAATATGTTTGTTGATCCGGCTTGATTTGTTCGTTTCCGCGTTTTAATTCTCAATAAATATGTCGGTTCCCATAAACGCTGCCTGCTACACTGAGTATTGTGCAGCCGCCATGATTGCGACTATAGTTTTTGTATTGAGAAAGGACCTATACACAGCTAATAATTTGTAAAAATGTGACTGAAAGCAATGCGGTGTAAGCCTCGCATCAGATCTGTCCAGGTATGTTTCCGTCATTTCGCTTGGGAAAGCCTGTAGCTCTCATGTTTTGAGTAGGACACCTGGCTTGCTAGGGCGAATATTTTTAGGTCGCGTTTTAAGTTTGCGTCGCGTGACGTTCACCCACTTTGCTCGCGGGCGCTATGCAAGAAAACGGCAAGCACAGACAAGCTGAAACGACTGCACATACTGTTCGGAGTAAAGAGATCGATGCCTGTTAGTAGGGACCGCATAAATCCCTTTATGAACGTATTGAGCTAGAGTGTTGTACAGATGTGGCCAAAGAATGCGCATTAACGGTATAAACATTTCACTGAACAAACTACCCTGAGTAAAAAGTCAGAAGTCAAGACCTTGCAACCCTTACCTACGGCGTCCGTGTGCTCACGAAAGGCGTCTGATGGGCTTAAATGCAGACAGATGGCGGCGCGTAAGATCACAGGTGGTTAGAGAGCCTGTATTACAAATTTTCAGCTGCTCGATCGGGGTTTGTGGACCGCGTTGGAGTACGAGCTGCATGTAGGTGTCACAAGGGTTGATCGTCTGCAAACCTCTGCGCCCTTCCGCCTGCTTTCTTCCTTGCCATTCGAAAACGCAGCTCATGCGCAGCTGTGACCAATCTTTGCAGGAGGTGCCTGCCATTAAATTCGAATTTGCACTGATGGAGCAGCCAGACGACGTGCCCCACGGCGACATTCGCCTAAACCTGTCAGGATCTTTGTAGCTTCTGCTGGTCAGAACCGAGAGACGCCGTCAGTCTTTCGTGGTGCGAACATCTGATTGGAGCTCACTGCCCTGTAGTTGAAAGGCTGACGAGTACTCAGAAAGGAAGAAACTCTCCCCCGATTTCTCCTTTCGGTGAGAGCAAGAGGGAGACCCTCCTACCTTTTCCGCGGTGTAACTCAGAGACCCGCCATAGAGGAGGACAGAAGAGTGCCAGAGGGAAAGAGTAGAAGAAAACTGGAAACCGATTTTCTGCCCGGCAGAAGACGATTCTGTAGAGAAACCTTTAACGAAGCTCCCACCCACGACCCGTGACGAAGTGAAGTGTTTCTGCAAGGACGCAAATCATCATCTTCGTTGCCCGTAACTAACATTGCATTTACTGTTTTGTCGTTTATTGCAGCTAATTTCTTTCATTATCACCATCATCATTAGTTATTATTACTCGTTGATGTTACTTGCAAGCATTCTCCCCTTTTGTACATTTAGTTTGGGTGTCTGCAAGACTTCAGGTACCAGCTCCGGCCATTCTACGTTTCTTCCGACTCTCCTGAGCGAAATAAATGAAACAAGATGACACTGCTTCAAATCTGTCTTGTACGCGTTACTCAAAAAAAAAAAAAATGAAAGCCGTTTACAACTTCCTGTAACGACGAATTAGAGCGCAGCTCTTGAGAAGGAGGGGAAGGCACGGGGTGGCGGGGTCACGTGACCTCGAGGAGAGGGGGGTCACGTGACCTCGAGGAGGGGGAGATTTTCCCCGCTAAATTTAGCGGGAAAAATTTTCCGCTAAATTTGGCGGGGAAAGTTTTCCGCTAAATTTAGCGGAGAACATTTTCCGCTACTTTTAGCGGAGAAAATTTTCCGCTAAATTTGGCGGGGAAAGTTTTCCGTTAAATTTAGCGGAGAAAATTTTACGCTAAATTTAGCGGAGAAAATTTTCCGCTAGATTTAGCGGGGGAAATTTTCCGCTAGATTTAGCGGGGAAAATATTCCTCTAAATTTAGCGGGGAATATTTTAAGCTAAATTTAGCGCGGAAAATTTTCCACTAGATTTAGCGGGGAAAATTTCCCGCTAAATTTAGCGGGGAAAATTTCCCGCTAAATTTAGCGGGGAAAATTTTTCGCTAGATTTAGCGGGAAATTTTTCCGCTAGATTTAGCGGGGAAATTTTCCCATAAATTTAGCGGGGAAATTTAGCCATCATGCACCGCGCGGTTACGCCGACGGCGACGGCGACGCCGACAGCGACGGCGGCGGCGACGGCGACGCCGCACAAGCCGGAAACGGGCGTTTAAGAGCTGCGCTCTAAAAGTAACCAATTACATTTACAATAACTTTATTGAATAATGTAACCGATTGCAGTAGACAATCACTGCTTCTCGAAAGTAATTGAAGAATTATTTGAAATTGATTAATTAATTTTCACGTTACTTTTCTAACTTTTAGAGCATAGCTCTTAGGCGTCCGTTTCCGGCTTGAGCGGCGTAGCCGTCGCCGTCGGCGTAACCGCGCGGTGCATTATGGGAAATGTCGCACAATGCGCCGCGCGAGGACGAGGAGCAGGGAGGAGGAGGGGGAGCAGGAGGGGGAGGGCGAGGAGGAGGGTAAGTGTAGGGGCGGAGGCTAAGAGCGTGAGCCAAGGGTAAGTGTAGGGAGCTAAAAGGCTAAGAGCGTGAGCCTAGAAATGCAAAAGTTACCAAAGAAAAAATAAAAATAAAAAAGCGTCGCTACATGTTTTGACGCCAGCACGCAGAGATAAGAGATGCGTGCCTTAGCGGTGGTGACACGAATCTGACACCTTTTATTGTCTTGTGGTGTGGAATCTAGCCGATTTCGGACGTCGAAAGGTGTTTTACGTTCTTAAGCACTACACAGAAAAATAAACGCTCAGGAAAGGTGCCATGAGTAGTACGATGCCCAGTAAGGTGAGCTTGTACTACCCAAAATGAGGGTGCCGCAGATTGTTAAAAACTCTAGCGCATGAGGCCTATAGTAGAGTGTATTCTAGAAGCAGTCGATGTCGTACGCTGCCGCGCGTCTTCCCGCACGACTAGCAGACGGTGTCAGCCGGATGACTAGACGCACTGGACTTCGCGACAGGGAGACTGTGTAGGTCAACGTAACCCAGAACCGTAAATCCAAAGGCGCGATATACGCAGGGATTCAGTTTCGTCTTTCTTTTCTCTCAGTGATGACTTTAAATGGAGTGACGCGGCTGTGGCTCGTGCGAGGCATGAGGGAAGAAAGAAGAAGAAAGGAAGACGCGCGAGGGTCGTGAAGAACGCCAGTCGGGCAACGATTTCACCTGTACTGTAAATAGACGTTTCTTTTTATTTTTCTCTACTTGCTGGAGTCCTGTCAGTCCTTCTTATGGCCATCAACATCCACAGACCATCGACGTTCCCAGTCATCGGGTCCCTGACGCAATCGTAAGAAGAAGAACGAACCTTCACTGGCGCAGTCGACAGGATTGCGTCACCGGGCCCCGCCGGCTGGAACGACCCAGCAGATTCAGCGGACAGCGACTCCATTCAACAAGAAGAGAGGCGGCAAGTTCCTGGGCCTCAGCAGCGTTTCAACTAAGAAGACTTGGAACGCCGAGACTTCGCGTCGACGCGGCTTCGAAAGTGCTGCAGACTCACACCCCTGCGAAGCGTCTACACGACTCGGACACCGTTATCGGGCCGGACTGTTCCGATCGACAGACTGCGTGTGCTTGCCATAGGGACTGGTCAACCTTCAAAGGTAAGGTGATTATTTTGACTGGTGCCCGCCATGGAGCTACGTAGTGGGGAACGGCGTAGGCCGGTTACCTCGTTGGATCGGGATGGAGCTAATGATAACGATGTCGACGAGCGAGGTGAACCGTCACCTCAGAGTAGACCAGCGGCGACCGTGGGGACGCACGAGGACGGGGACCGGGATGGCCGATCGCGTAGCTCACTGATTGAAAGAGAGATTGAGCTCGTAAGAGAAAAAGAACGGCTAGTGCGTCTAGAGCTTGAACTAGAGCGAGTTCGTGCGGAAAACAGACCCGGAACCAGTGGAGGCGGCGCAGAACTCAACCTGAGGGAGGAGGTGCTTAGCTTTTCCAGGCTCATGAAGGGTGTGTTAACACAAATGCCGTCGTCCGAACTGCTCGTACCAAGCTGGTTCGACGGCGTCGAAAATGTCTTTGCGACATATGAGGTGCCTGAGCGCCTGAGGGGCTCGCTCGTGCGACCTTATTTTACAGAGCGCATGCGGGCGCTGGTGAATAGGCTGCCTGTCGGCGAAGCAAGTGATTACGGTGCGGTTAAGGAGCGAGTTCTCTTGGAACTCAAACTGTCGCCGGCTGAGTACAGGAGGCTTTTTCTCAAGGCCACCAAAATGGAGAAAGAATCCTGGACTCAGTTTGCGACACGGGTCGAGAGCTGTTTCGAGTATTATGCTCAAAGTCGCTCGATCGACTCTCTTGAGGACTTGCTAGCATTAATGGTATCTGACCGCATTAGGGATTCATTGCCCGTCGACATGCAGACCTATGTAACGCTAAATGAGACCGGAAAGTGGCTTAAACCAGCAGAGGTGGCTGCGCTGGCCGACCGTTTCGGCGAAGGCGAGCGATGCAAAAAGCGAGATCACCCGTCAGGCTCTAAGAGCCGCGCATACACTCTAAGAAAAAAGGAGGAGAAAGGTAGCAACGGCGACTGTTCCTCCTTGTTGTAGTCAAGTTGCCCAGAGAAGGGAGGAACGGAAGTTTGGATGAAAGGAGGAGGTCGCGTTCCTCCCTGTTCAGTTGGCGCAGGGGTAGAACATCGCGCTACTGACCAAGTGGTCGAAGGTTCGATCCCTGGAAGGAGCGGTGTTTTTTTTTGTTTTTTTTTTCGTTAATTTTTTTAAATCTTTTTATTTACCAAAACAGGCATAAACAAACCCAGACCGATGGAAGGAAAATTAAAGTCCTTATTATCCACCGACGCCAAGGAAAACTATACAAATATCATTGCTACAAGCTTCATCAGCGCGCTGTTTGATAAACAAGATTTGGGCACCCAGGTTGGATCTAAGCCGTTTACGCAGGGGCCAAGACGACGAGGTCGGTCCTTCAGTCGTTTCTTTTGCCGCGGCGTTTTCGGCATTCACAAAGAAAGAGTTAAAACACATCCGTCATAAACCGCTAAGCTTCGAAACGATGCCGACACTGCTACGTACACTGGGCGGCTGCGATCAGCTGCGATAGTGGCGGGCTTCGGGCCTCGGTCTCTTCGGCCACATTTCGTAACTCGGCTGCCTCGGCCGCCTCGACCGCTGGGCCCTGACCCTGCACTCTAAGAAAAAATGGAGGTAAAAGGCAGCAACGGCGCGTCTTCCTCCCTTCTACTGACGCGCCCCCAAGCGGACTCGAGAAGAAGGGAGGCATCTTCTTTCGGTTTCGTTTTTCGAGCACGTCGCGCACGTTGTTTAATAAATGTTGTTGAGTTGATTGAGCTTCAGCGGCAGCGAAGGCCGCCGTTAATACCGTCTTCTAGTCCAAGCGTGCAGAACATTTCGGTTGCATTGACGTTTTTATCACTATTTTTTTTTTCAAACGAACAAATGAAGCCGCTAGAAACAGCGAAGTTCCGGAGCAGTGCCAGCAGCGCTACGTACACTGGATAAGATGGCCGTCTCTGGATTGCGGGAGGTACGCGGAACTAAAGCGGAACTACAGTAGCGGAACCACGCGGATCTGTATCGACGTTTTCGACGTTATGGAAATCGCAGGAACTGTGTCCAAGGCAGGCAGGTGTTCCTGCCGGCTGCCTGGTGCTGAATTCGGCAGCCGGCAGGTTTTCCTGCCGGCTGCCGTGCTGAGTTCGGTTCTGTTTTCCCGTGCCGAGTGCCAACCGGCGTTCAACGTGGTTCTGTATTTCTGCGTGTCGGCAACGTAGCAGCAACATCGTGATGGCAGTGTTGTGCGTAGTGAAGAGAAGACTGGAATTATCGCCGATGTGACCGTGTGTTCGCGTATCAGTGGTGTAACAACAAGATGAGATGACGTAAACTGTCGGGCATTGATGCCGCTGGTTGGGCCGTGATCGGAGGGGGCGGGGTGTCGCAGGTTGACATTCCCCTTTACATTAAAGAGTTTAAGACCACTTGAGAAATTAGGTGCAGTCGATCGACGTGCGGATAATCATGTTGGAACGCTGGTCTGAACGGTAAGCTCCTATCGTACAGTGGCCAATGTGACTGTCGGTCCCCGAGAGCGATTGCGCTCTGGTGAAAATACTGAACAGTACGAAATAATGACGGAAAGTACTATATTTACAATGAAATTTTAGCATAAAAAAACGTAAAATCGAAAAAAAAAGTTATCCTTTATTTTGCTGTTTAAATATACTACGGTTCCTGGAGAAACTGCCCTCCAAGTGGCGCGCTGGGATGAGCGCTAGACGTTTTCGAGCTCGCCACGGGGTAGCTCCGTACACTTAACACCTGCCGCAAGTCGCGGCTTCGACTGCATTCAAGTTGATCGAAAAGCGATCTCTCTGCCCGTGAAGCATCACTTCCAGCTGAGTGAATATCCGCTCTACACAGATTAATTCTAGACGGCAATTGCAGCCGTGCGCGAACAGCACAAATAGTAAAACAAACACTACAATAGAAATACTGGCTCGGAAGTGCCGTGCGGGGAAACAAACCCAGGCTTGGAACCGCATTGGAGCGGCTCGATTTATTGGCTTTCAAATAATTACGGCATGATCGAGCGTTTTCTTTTTAATAAGAGATTCATCCCCTGAGCCATTAAAAATACTCTCAGATGTATGACATTGCTGGAAAAAAATCAACATGCTGGGAATATTTTTTATTGCTTAAAGAGTCACCGAAAAATTCCGTACGTTCAGAACGACCACTATAAAAGACGGAAACGCAGAGCTCGGGAGTAGTGATCGGGTTAGTGTGCTGTTGTATTGTTGTTTGTATGCTGTTGCATTGATGTTTGTGTGTATGTGTATGCGCTCTATGTATGTTCAGCTGATGCTTGTACCGTAGAACGCGTAATATGTCTACCTGTGTGAAAGAAAGGGTCCCGAAGCTCAATGGTGGCGACAGAAAATAAAATATTTTTGTAGAACATGAATTGGGGTGTAACTAGCGCCACCTAGCCTAGCTACTTGCGATCAATCTGCTTGATTCTGCCATCTGGTGGCAAGCGATTTAACCTCCTTTTTTTACGCTACGCGGCTACGCCATAATTTCGTGTTACCGTGCTGAAACGAGCCAAGAGGCTGCTTCGGATTTGCTTTTTTTTGAGAGCGGATTTTGGTTTTGCGGGCGAATGGTTTACCACTCCTTCGTGATGTGCGGTTGACGCAACGGTTGACGAAGGAATTGTGGCTCGAGGAATAGCAAAGGTAAGACAAAGTGCGCGAACTGGGTGCCGGTTGTCTCCGTTTAACATCGCAGTGCTGACGATGAGACGACTGAGTGACTGCATGCTTTCGAAACGTAAGTTTCTTTACCTGCAGGGGGAAGCCGGCTTCGGAAATAAATACAGTTCGCGGAAAGCTCGTGTTACGTTTTTATTTGCTGCTCCTCTCGCTCCGTACAATAGACTTCGTGTTCTCGTTAAGCCTTATTGAGCTCGATTTGCTCGATTCGTGGCCGCCATAATGAGATGCAGGCGACGGAGGAACTTTTGCTCCCCTGCTTTAGGGACGAAAGTTCCTCCATTTCTGAAGGAACATATGTGTCAAGAGCGTTCCTCCCTTTAGGGAGGACTATACTGACCCTTTTTTCTAAGAGTGTACAACACAACAAAGGCCACTTCTCTCGAGGAGAAACACGAGAACCCAAGGCAGTGCACTAAACCTGACGGTTCCCGGGTGAAGTGTTTCAACTGCAAGGGAATGGGACACTTTTCTCGTGACTGTCCACTGAAGACGGAAGATGGAGGACAAAGAAATAACTCCGTGGTGGGTTACATCTCAACAAATTTAACACCACCTCAGCAGAGTATGTCCCAGGACATAAATGTCAATCGAAACCGTACACGCGCTGAGTTGCGGAGAGTGGAGGTGAAATGCGGCCCGAGGATGGTGCGGGCGGTTATCGATTCCGGATCGGGGATTAGCGTAGTGCGTGATGGGGTGGCGCCTAAAACGAAGGGGTCGTCCGGAAGGGTGACACTGACTGGGGCGTTCGGGGACAGCGTGAGCGCCGTTCTACGCCATATACCGATGACTCTTCGCACAAGCTACGTTGAGTACGTCCCTCGAGAGGTGCCGCTCTTGTGCGCCGTCACTGAACAATTGGTTGACGGCATAGACATGCTGTTGACGCCCGATGACTACGACAGACTAAAATTGGCTTGCGGGAGGGTTGACTTGGAACCGACTGGTTTGTGAAGCTGAAGACGCGCTTACTGACGAAGGTGGCGAGGTCGCAGACGACGGCCGTGGCGCTCAACTTCGGTTTCTACAAGAACGACCTGCCCGAGGACAAGCCGCGCGTGGAGGCCTTCGTGTACATGGGCCACTAGGCGCTCCAGGTGGTGCTGGCGGCCTTCAACAAGGACCGGCTCAAGATAATGGCCACCACCTTCGGTGTAGTCGGAGGCCGCGACTTCGACATGGTGCTGGTGCGCTACTTCGTCCAGGAGTTCAAGGAACGCTACAAGCTGGACGTGGCCACCAACTGGCGTGCCCTCATGCGCCTCATCCCCGAGTGCGAGAGGCTCAAGAAGTAGATGAGTGCCAACCCGCTCGACTTGCCGCTCAACATCGAGTGCTTCAAGAACGACCGGGACGTTGCGGGCAAGATGAAGCAGGAGACCTTCGAGGCCATGTCCACCGAGCTGCTAGCGCGTGCCGAGCGCACCATGGCGTGGGCGCTGACGGTGGCCGGTCTGTGGCCGCCGGACGTGGCGTCGGTGGAGCTGGTCGGGGACGGCACCCGGGTGCCGGCGGTCAAGCAGCTGGTCCGCAAGGTGTTCCAACGGGAGCCCTCGACGACACTGCACCAGGACGAGGCGGTGGCCCGGGGCTGCGCCCTGCAGTGTGCCATGCTGTCACCCATCTTCAAGATGCGGGACTTTGCGGTGGTGGACGCCCAGCCCTACCCCATCGAGCTGTGCTACGACCCGGGCAAGGGAGAGGACAGCCGGGCAGAGGTGTTCCCCTGCTGGCACCAGCTGCCCTTCAGCAAGATGCTCACCTTCTACCGGAGCAAGCCCTTCAACCTCGAGGCCGGGTACCCGCAGGAGGCGGCGGTGCCCCACCCGGACCTGCAGCTGGGCAGCTTCACGGGGAACAAGGTTGTCTCCGCGGCCGAGGGCCGGGCATCCAAGATCAAGGTGAAAGTGCGTCTCAACCTGCGCGGCATCTTCTCGCTGGTGTCCGTCTCGGCCGTGGACCGCAAGCCCGACGGTCAACAGGCAAGTGCTGGGTGTGCAAACGATGGCGACCTAGTGGCGACGGGGGCGGCGAGTGGCGAAGAAGCAACCCCGACCGAGGGAGGAGACCCCGATAAAGTGGCCGAGGGCGAGCCCGTCAAGAAGAAGGAGCGGCCCCGCCCAAAAGACAAGCAGGCCAAGGCCACGGAGCTCCCGGTGGAGGTTCGGGTGTTGCAGCTGAGCGCCTTCGAGATGGACCAGCTTGTGGAGTGCGAGGTCCAAATGGTCCACACGGACCGCATAGAGAAGGAGCGACTGATTTGTCAAGCAATGGTTTTTGGTTCGTCGCATACGCGAACCGAAGTTGTGGTGTGTTTTTTTTAAATGGATTGTATACTTTAAGTTTGTGAGTTCTTTTCTTTTTTGTATGACTGGACGGGCAGTTGCGCGTTTTGGGAAAGTAGCCTGGCCTAGAGAGAGCATAGGTTCCACTTCCGCATAGGCCTTTGCTGATTTTTTTAGATGCACGTTTCAGTTTACACGATGCAAGTCTTAAGGCACTTTTGGTAGCAACGGGGTGTTTAGAGCCTTGGCGGGCACATTCAAAATCACCTTACCAGAGTGAAACTGACCAGGGTGTGAAAGCGGACATTTTGTTTTTCTTTTTGTTTGTGTGATAATTTTGTGACATTGAAGCCCCAAAATTATACTTGTTGGGGAGGTGTGAAGGTCAACGTAACCCAGAACCGTAAATCCAAAGGCGCGATATACGCAGGGATTCAGTTTCGTCTTTCTTTTCTCTCAGTGATGACTTTAAATAGAGTGACGCGGCTGTGGCTCGTGCGAGGCATGAGGGAAGAAAGAAGAAGAAAGGAAGACGCGCGAGGGTCGTGAAGAACGCCAGTCGGGCAACGATTTCACCTGTACTGTAAATAGACGTTTCTTTTTATTTTTCTCTACTTGCTGGAGTCCTGTCAGTCCTTCTTATGGCCATCAACATCCGCAGACCATCGACGTTCCCAGTCATCGGGTCCCTCTATCGCGTGGCGGTCGCCGTCTTGGTGGGGGCTGAAGGCTGGAGGATGGATACAAGGACCCAAGAAACTCCAGGTACCGGTCGAGTGATCGGCTATAACCCAGACGAGGTGGCGCATGGAGTTATCAGCCCGGCGCAACGGCCACTCCGGGATGATGGAATCCAGGATGCCACCTTGGGGGACCAGGAGGACGGAGGACCCGGCAACGGCTGGGTGCAAGTACTGATGCAGAAGAAAAAGAGCAAGAGGGAACCACAAGGCCTCGAGAAACAGGTTCGAGATGAAGCCGGGAGAACAACGGCGGAGAAGTTCAAGCCGAGGAAACCTCTGAGGTTGCCCAGTCTCAGAGTTTACAAGCACAAGGTCATTATCAAACCTCATCGGGTCGCGGTGGACCTGAAGCGGTACAGGAGCCTGATCGGGGAAGCGGTCCAGAGCTCCCTGCCGAGAGGATTGGACGAGAAGACGGTCGTAAGGCTGCTGGAAGCACAGAATACAATCATGGTATGTACGGACGAATGGAGCGAAGCGGAAGCCGTCGCAGGTATCAAGAAATTGAATTTTCCTGTCGGCGTGCTAGACGTCGAAGCGTATCATGTCTCCCCGAGCGAAGATGCGTGCCGCGGCGTCATACACGGTGTCCGGCCTGACCTGACTAACGAACAGATTCGACAGAAAACCAGAGCTGTGGGATACGAAGTCCTAGAAGCAAGGAGGCTAGGGAAGTCACAGTCTGCGGTAATCGTATTTGCGGGGAAGAAGGTACCGTTCACGGTGAGCTTCAACTGGCTTGAGACTCCCTGCTTTATCTATAAGAAGACTAGGGCGGCTTGTCTGAACTGTGGTGAAGTGGGCCATCGGACCGACGTATGCAGCAAGCCGGAGGGATTTGCGTGCTCGGCGTGCAGGGCCACTGAGGTCGGTGAGGACCATGAGTGTGTGCCGAAATGTGCCTTGTGCGGGGGGCCCACAAGACATACGACAGACACTGCCCGGAGAAGTTCTACAAGGAGACTAAAAACAGGGAACCTAGACGGAGTCGGGAGAGACGTCGCGACGGCGCGCAGCACGTGCGGTGGCTTTCGAGAGAGTCGGGACGGAGCGTGTCAGACTCGCGCACCCGCTCGCGCAGCCGGTCCGCCAGCTGTGGGAGAAGCGCGTCTCGAGATATGACTACATCCAAGCAGCGCCGGCAAAAGGGCAAGCGAAAAAAGAGCAAGCGAAGCACCTCTATGGAAGGGATCTTCACTGATCCAGGCAATCGCAAGAAGTGGCCGGAACTCCCAAAGGACGGGGATCAGGAGTCGAGGAGCACGTCCCAGCCCAAAGGTGGAGGGGCGAGCAACAACGGAGCGATACAAGACCTGCGGAGGGACGTGACCCACTGCAAAAAGACCATAGAGGAACTTTGGAGCAAAAGAGAAAGAACCGGGGAGTCTCGGCAGAGCAAGTACAAGCGATCGTGGAGACGACCGTTCAGCGGGCGATCCAGGGACTTCAAGAATTCTTCACCAGCCAACTGATGCAGCTGACATGCAGGGTCACCGAGCTGGAGAAATTAGGAAAGACTCTTGAGCAAAACCAAGAGAGCCTCTTCAGGCAGTTCACCTCGAAGCGGAGAAAAACGGGCGAGCCTCTACGGGACGCAGACATTTCGGACGCAGAATCCTGCGCAAGTCAGCGAAGCCAAGTTTGAAAGTGTGGCAGTGGAACTGCAGGGGGATGGGTCGGAAACAGGCGAGCCTTAGCCTGAGGGTGTCGCTTGAACCCAATCCCCCGGCGGTGATACTGCTGCAGGAGCCGGGCAAGAAACCAGTGAAGATCAAAGACTATGCTACAATTGAGGGCGACCAATACGTCGCGACGCTTGTGCACAAGACCTACGCAGCCACGAGACTAGACTTGGATGGCTGTGAGGTGTCGTGCTGTCACATTGTAATCATCCCAGTGAAAAAAGGGGATCGGGGTGTACATGTGGTGAACGTGTATGGAAATCCAAAGCACCATAAGACGGACTACAGGCGGCTCATCGCGAAGGTGGTCAAGGAGGCGGGGAAGGACCCTGTGGTTATTGCGGGAGACTTCAACGCCCCTCACCCGGGATGGGGCTACAAGTACGTTTCTCCGAAAGGCAGAAGGCTGGCGGAAAGCATCAACCAGGAACGCCTCACATTGCTTACCGAGGTTGATCAGCCAACCAGGACGGGCACGAGCTCATGCAGAGACACCTGTCCGGACCTGACGCTTGTCAAGAACGTGGCGAACGCTGAGTGGACTAACCTCACGGAGCAACTCGGTAGCGATCATTGTATCCTCGAAACGACTATTCACGAGTCCGGATACACAAGAAAGACGGGAAAGGCAAGAATAACGGATTGGGACCGATGGCGAAAACAGAGAGGGAAAGGTGCAGCTAGCATCGAGAACATCGAGGATTGGTCTTCGGAGGTGATCGCCAGTGTCAAGCCGTTCGTGGCTGAAGTTGAACTCTCAGAGAAGACCCCAGCAGTGGACACGCGTCTGCTTCATCTCTGGGAAGCACGACGCGGGCTGACCAGGAGATGGAAGAAACAGCGCTACAACAAGAAGCTGAGGAAGAGGATTCAAGCACTCACAAAGCTGGCCGAGGACTATGCGGTGGACTTGGCTAGGAAGAACTGGTATGGCCTATGTGACTCTATACGGAGAAGCCTAGGCACGGCTCAGGCATGGAGGATGCTTAGGGCCTTAATCGATCCGAGTAGGGCAAAGGCGGTGACGGGCGGCCGCTTAGCGGAACTGATACATAAGTTACCCGGGGACTGCAAGCAGATCATGGATCAGCTGGCGGAAAGGTATTTATGTTTGGAATCCACAGGAGAAATCGTGGAGTATGAAGGGCAGGAAAACCCTGAATTAGACAGGCCAATTACTGTCGCGGAGTTGGAGTATGAGCTCGGGGTTATGAGGAAGGGCGCAGCACCCGGACCGGACTCCCTCACAGCGAAACTCCTCTACAACTTAGGGGAAGGGGACCTGAAAGAGCTGGTACGCCATTTCAACGAACATTTCTGGGAGCGCGGGCTTACTCCAGATAGTTGGAAGGTTGCTGACATTCGCTTCATTCCAAAACCCAAAAGGAGCTCAAGCTAGAAAATCTGCGGCCGATTTCGCTTACATCTTGCCTGGGCAAGGCGTTCGAACGAGTCATAAACTCCCGGGTTATGAAGTACCTAGACAAGGAACAACTCCTTCCGAACACGCAGTTCGGATTCAGACCTCACACATCGACGCAGGACATACTCTTGTGGATATATAAGGATATACTGGAGAATCCGAGGAGCGGCCAAACGAGATGCCTTCTAGCTTTAGACTTGAAAGGCGCGTTTGATAATGTTTCACACGAAAGCATATTTAGGGGTCTCAGCACAGTTAACTGCGGGAGAAGAACCTTCGAATATGTCCGCAGTTTCTTGACGGACAGGACAGCCACGTTGACGTTGGGAAGTATACAATCTGGGACATACAGACTGGGTTCCAGGGGTACGCCGCAAGGGGCAGTACTTTCCCCGTTGCTGTTCAACCTTGCGCTGCGGGGTCTACCAGAAGCGCTGAGGGCGGTTCCGAACGTGGAGCATGCCATCTACGCGGATGATATCACCCTGTGGTGCAGGGAGGGCAGTGACGCGGAAATAGAAGAGAAGCTTCAGGCGGCGGCGGATATCGTCGGAGAGTACGCTATGAGATGCGGGCTTAAGTGCGCCCCGGAGAAATCTGAGCTTCTTGTCTTCCGAAACCCTCGCGATAAGCTAGTCGATCACATTGACGTGGTGATAGATGGGGTCCGGGTCCCAAAACCAGCGGAGGTTCGGATTCTGGGCCAGCTTCTACAACAGGGGAGGGGGAACAAGCCAACTATCGACAGACTGGACGCCATGACCACGCAGGTGTGCGGTATGATGAGGCGAATTAGGAACCGTAGACACGGTCTAAAAGAGAAAGAAGCAATACAGTTGGTCCAGGCCTTCATTATTGCCAGACTGACGTACGGCACTCCGTACCTGAACTTGAACAAGGCGGAGATGCAAAAGCTAAACGTACTGATAAGGAGAGCGTACAAAAACGCGCTGGGGCTACCGGAGCGTACGGCGACCGAGAAACTGCTTAAACTTGGGGTGCATAACACCATAGAAGAACTTCATGAAGCTCAACTAGTGTCACAGCTGAAGCGACTCTCTTCCACAGTGAATGGAGCGTGGCTTCTGGACAAACTGGGAATGGCAGTACCCGGCGGTTCTCACGGGCCCGGAGACGCGGGGGAAGAGCTGCCGGCTGAAACCCGGCAGAGATTCACGATCAGTAGAATCCCCCGCAACATGCACCCGGATAGGAATGCGGAACGGAGACAAGCGCGAGCGGTGGCCCTAACGCGTTCCTGGGACAGCAGAGAGGGAACCCTGTACGTGGATGGGGCCGGTCCGATGCTGGGGGTGGCTGCAATAGCGGTGGCCAGTGCGCAAGGGCAGATCAGACGCATCGCCTCCATACGAGCGCAGACGGTTGAACAAGTGGAGGAGGCGGCCATAGCGTTGGCGGTGGTTTGCAATCCTCGCGCGACGATAATCTCGGATTCACAAAGAGCTTGTCAAAACTTTGCGCGAGGGGTCGTGGGTCAACCAGCTCTAAGGCTCCTCCGCAAAACCGCAGTAGAGGGAGTACATCTGATCTGGACCCCCGGCCATATGGGGCAAGTCGGAAACGAGGCGGCGAATGCTGCGGCCCGAGGTGCGTTATACCGGGACTCGGTTCTGCCCCAGAGGGATCTGGACAGTGCGCTCACTTACAGTGAGGCCTTAAAGGCTCTACGAACACATAGGGCAGAATATCCTGGGCCGGCCAAAGGTCTCAGCAAAGAAGAAGAGTTCACGTGGAGACGACTTCAGACGGACACGTTCGTCACACCGATCCAGCTACATCTGTGGTACCCAGAGCGGTACGCCACGGCGGACTGTCCCTTCTGTGGTGAGCCCTGGGTGGACGTCTATCACGTTGTCTGGGCATGCAAGAACCTCCCAGGACTGGCTCCAGTCGAGGAGCCTAAACTCGAGGAGTGGGAAGCGGGACTCAAGTACGCGACGGCTAGCGAGCAGAGGCTGCTCGTGGCCCGAGCACTCCGAGTTCACTCCGCACTTGGAGCCCCGGAATAGGGGCACACAACCACTCTCTCCTTTTTCTTCCCCTCTCTCCCCTTCCCTTTCCTAAATCTTTCAACTCAATAAAGTTTTTCAACAACAACAACAACTCCGCTCCGGAGGGGGGTCCCTTTGCGTGGCGCCTGTTAGAGGGCGCGCGCTCCGCATTAATACTCGCTATCATCATTATTGACGGCGCGGTTCTGGCCTTTCTTACGGATAACAGCAGCAGACAACTTTAAAATTGTTTCTGCTGCTCTTGGTAGTCACATTTTTACTTTTTGCTGGCGAAAGGGCAAAACCTAACCCAAAACCTTGCTGAACCTCGAGGGGAATCGGGACTCAAAAAGCAGCCGCGGAGCAGTAGCAGACGAAAACGCGTGGATTAATGCGTCGGCAGCGCCACCTAGCTGCAAAAAAATCGGACACGGTTTGGACCCCCTCCAATGTACAGCGTCTATGGGAAGTTCCATAACTGAGTTGATCTAGTAACGGTGGGCTACACTACAGTGGCTTAAAGGGGTAGTGTGATGAACGAACCCGGAGAAGCTGCACAGCGTTGGAAGACGGCCGCGGGTGGCGCTGGCGCTCGCAGTACCGTTCTTCCGGCTAAGGCTCCGGCTTAGCCGCTTGGCCAGCTTGGCTCCGGCCAGCCCCGGCCGATTTGCAAACTGTCAACTATGGTGCCTGGAGCGCGTCTCCGACTGGTGTGTTTAGCGCCCTATTCCGCCCATACATCAAAAGTCGTCCCCAAGTGGCAACAAATGACGTCACAGAAGCCGGAGTGTCATGCTGTTGCCTTTCGCGATCCTGGCGGTTGGCGGTAGAAATGCTGGCGAAAAGCACGAGAGAACGCGAGTGTCGCTGTCGTCACGGCGTCCCAACTTCCGGCTGCTGCAGCTTCCATGAACTGTCACAGTGGAGAGCGACCTGCAGCAGAACAGGCGTCTGCCATAGATACCACAACTGTTGGGACGCCGCCAGGATCGCGACCGGCGACAACATGACACTTCTGTGACGTCATCAGGCGGAAATTGAGGGACCACTTTTTTGGGCGCGGCAACATGACACTTCTGTGACGTCACCAGTCGGAGACGCGTTCCAGGCACCATACTGTCGACTACACTGTCGTCTGCTAGTTTCACATTTTTATTAACCTACGAACACAAATCATGTCCTTGGAAGTTCACTGAAAACGAATAATAGAGCGATCTCGCTAAGCGTTCGGCGCATGCGTGACGCCGCCGTAACTTTAGTTCTCAGGAGGCGGACGGCCGTGCACGCGAGGGCTCGTGCCTTCTCGGGATTTACACGCGCAGTGCTCAAGCGAGGTTGTCGCACGTGCAAAAAGACTAAAGTTCCCTTGATGCATCCCGGCAGCGGTGGCGTAGTCAAGCTGGCTGGTGAGATCGGTCTAGTGTTTTTGAGGTATTTATATTAGTTATGAAGCGTGTCAGGGTGCCTCTATCTGTCGGCCGATGTAGGCACCCCAACGAAGCTACAGATCGAACCGCCACCTACACCGTTTTCCAAGGAGCGACGGTTCCCCATGCATGGTGGAGGCTACGCGGCAACTACACTACCCCCTTTAAGCCACTGTAGCTACACCTTTGGACGCTGCTGCCAAAGCCATCTGTCAATACGTTCGCCAAACGCGCCCCGCAACTCAATTTGGTCGGCTGCGCCACCACCTGCCGTTGACCCCTGGCAAGTTCTTTGGCCCTATTTTTTACACAAAGAGAGCTACACTTTGTAATTCTACTAGAAAAAACCGACCTGTGAAATACACCTTTGACGAAAAGTTTAGATTGCGACGTGCAGGCGTCGATTTTTAAGGTTCCTTTTAGACCTAGCCTGGTGACTTGGGACGCCATATATATCAGTCCTGGAATTATTGCGAGGTTCTAACTAGTATAAATCTTTGTGCGTGCGGAGAGCCAAGCAGTATTGGTTTTTAAGTATAATATGCAATTGTGTAATTAAAAGGGGTGCAAAGTACGCTCTTTATCTGCTCCAATGTCGCTTATTCTGAAAATAAAAAAGAGAACACACAAAAATAATATTTTTTATAATTACCTACGCCTTTTATTTGTGTTTTCTACTGATGATTTGTTTCAGACATATTTCCTACTAATATCTGTTAAAATAGTTCTTTCAGTAAAGTCGCATTTTACTCAGAGAATACACTCCTTCAAATCTCATTTGCAATGTTAAAAAAAAATTTTACTCTCCTTTACAAAATATTGATAAGGGATGGATACCCGCCACCTTTTCTCATTTACAATCACGATCGTTGGTTTGGGTCACTGTGAAAATGCCATTATAAAACGCCATAACAATAATTGTGAACCAAAAAGTATTTTTAAAATTATCGATAAGCGTGTAGTAACACTTGTCACAAATGCCTAGAGGTGGTGACTGGTAACGACAAGCTGTTATGCTAACCTTTATAGTCATCGTTTATGTAGAAACCTAGATATTTGAATATATGAATGAAACTGGAGAAATAGTATAATTAAACATTGTACCTTAGTTTCTTATTTTTGTTTCTTATTTACATAGTTCTATATCATATTAAAATACTAAGGAGGGTATGTAGTAGCATTTTGGAGCAGTGTGCTAACCCTGTGTAGAAAATGTGCAGCCCGCTTACCTTTTTCGTGGTCAATTACTTTATTGAATCCAAGATTATTTTCCTTTCCAAAATAATTAAGCTTTCAATTACATTAGACTCTGTGTTTAACCTGTGTTAGAAGAACGGACGTTCGTCCGCTTCATATTCTACCATGCCCTTCACATTCGAATCACGGGGGAACGTATCGTCCGTCTTTTGTCAAGTTAGACAAAGAACGGACCTAGTGTCTAATGCGGAGAAGAAAAACACTTGCTTTTCTATGGGAGACCTCACCAATTTACCCCTGACTCTTTTCAGATAAGCCCATAAATGCACGCGGGTCCAAGCGCATTTTTTGTTTTTGTTAATGTTTTTATATGTTATTCCTCAACAGGTGTAGGGAACGTAATACTAAAAAAATATCTAGTGAAAAAAACATATTTGAAGAGAAAAAATATTGTGCGTCAGAATGGCATATTCGATTTTTAAAGTTTTTGTTTATGTCACGTTTGGTGACTCCTACTGCGTAAACTACGAGTATAAAAAATCCTAAATATTTTGAACTTAAAAATAGATCATGGGAAATATTCAGTGATAGATTGTACAGCGTTGTAGATGTTATATATTTCGCGTCCAAAATACGCCAAAATGGCTCCTTTGACATTTTGTTGCTAGATGTTTCAGTTGTTATCTACAAATATTGAATAGCTACAACATTACGATTTATGCCATATATTCTTCTTTTGAATGATAGATACATTTGTGGTTTTATCCTAAAGATTGAAATTTAATGTCGCTGCAAACTTGTTATAAATTACAAATTTAAGAAATTTCAAGGGCTATAAAAAGGAAGCAAAACATCTTTAATTTCCTGAAATGTATAGTTGTCTCCACCATGCTCTTGTGTTTATTCATAAAAAAAGATGTCGCATCGTTTTGATTTGTCCAATGTAACAGCGCTGCAAAGTGTACCTTCCACGCCGGCATTTTTGCCCTATACCAGAGGCGACATTATCTTTTCATTTCTAGTATTTTATGAGTAGATATATTTTTTGTGCTAAATTTGGGTATTAGGCTCAAGTTTAAGGACTCTAAAAATAAAAACAGTACCCGCGTTGCTCGTCCTTTGTATTTATTTAACCAATAAGTCTGGGTTACAGACTTATTGGTTATTTAACCAATAAGTCTGTGTTTAGACGAAGTTTTTTCTCTTGTAATCACTACCACTACAATTTGTTTACAGAAAGTAGTAAAGTTAGAACACTGGTGCAAATTATATGAAAATATTTATATCTATATTCGCGATGAAGTGGAAATGTTTGAGCCACCAAGTTTGTTAAAACTGCTATTCATGACGGTTGTAGGTCCGGCTGACCAAGGTAAACCTGTGACGTCACTGGCAGACTTTCACTACGACGTCCTTTAATTAAAATTAAAAAAATATTGGTGATTATGTATTCGAGTAAAATATAAAAAAAACAATAAAAAAACAATAAAGATGTTGAGCGCACTAGTTGTTCACGTCGGCCGGAAGGTGTATTGAGAAGTCCATTTTTTGCCCCTTTTTAAACCAGACTGACGAATTCCTCAAGCACTCACAAGTTTTGCAATAATTCGGACGAGTGCGAGAAAATCTGTGAAGTCCGAATATGGCAAATAGGAAATGCGCGAGTTCATCGACGCTGTATCACGGCCGTAGCGTTGCGGGAGGAGAATTCGAAAGCCCTTGTAGAGTAAGTCGAACTCCGGCTTTCTGATTGTCTTAGTTTAGGTACGTGACAACGAGCTCTTCTTCAAACAGCAGACACAACTAAGCCATAATTTATCCCGGCAAAACAGTCGATAATCCCGTTTTCGGTGTATGGAAAGGATGTCGTTCTACCGATGCGGAAGCTGTTTTCTCGCCTTGAATCGTTCGACGTGACAGATCGGAAAGCAAAGCAAAGCCGCTAAGCCTAAAGACGCACAGACCACCCATGAAGCCAGTTAAGAGTCACGAGGTTTGAAGGGCATCCGGCTTAACACTGCCTCTATGTCAAAGTAGTTTGCGGAGGGACAAAGAGGTTTACTCGATGGCGGCACCGGTGTTAAGCGGGCGGTGCATCGAGTTTAAGACTTCGGTCAATGAACTGCGGAAATTAATCTGTGTCACCCATGAAACGAAGAACACAAAACCGTATTTTCTTGCAAGCGGTAGTTTTTATGTAAAAAAAAGTGAAACAAATTGGATATCATAGTGGCTCTCGACTCTCTACGTCGCTTTTCAAGTGAGTAACGTATTCCGGGGGATCGCATGGTTTCCCCTTTGGTTCTCTCTTTGGAAACGCCAACCACTTCCTCCGCGATTATTGACTTTAAAGGATTAGCATCGTCGAAGGTCGCGGCGAGCGATAGACCCAAAAGACGGTTCGCCACGAGGGTGACGGCGAGTGTAGCAGCGCAGGGGGAAAAGTTTTGTTCACTTCCGCGTATCCCGCAGAGTACATCACATTTCAGTTCCGTTAACCGCCACAAGCGGCTGCAGATCGACAAATATTTCGTTTTCTTCTTTACGATTACGCAACGGAATAGCAGTTTGTCGGGGCAAGGTGACACGTTTTTTGTTTCCACTTGTACTTGAATAAACGATATAAAAAATACAAAATGCAAATCGCTCAACACTAAAATCGTTGCACTACCCCTTTAAACAACACTTTTGTCAATAAACTATCGTCCTTAGAAGCCGACGCCGGCGTCAAATGTGGCACCAACCTATTCAGCGCTAAATCAGAAAGGCGGCGGCTCGGACAGAAAGCAAACCCCACAAGACGGCGGTGGCCCCCCTCGTGAACCTGGAGAGCAACGGGCTTTACAGGAACCAGAGACGGCATGGACCGCAGAGCATACGCAATTATCGCCTGTTTTCTCCTGGAGCACATTTCTTTTCAGTGGAACTGATTGCCACATGCTTAGACTTGCTCTGTACGTTGCTCCATTGAAGAGCTAGTAACGCACTGTTTTTCCTTCTTTCACTTTCCTGCCATGCTTTCGGGAGGTCCTGGAGTCTTCTGATTGTGATACAAGTCAACACACGCAATGGGATCATAAACAGACTAAGTGGTGGCCAGCCGCGTGTATTCACGTGATTGACAAAACGTCGTCAGCCATGACAGCGACTTACAGCGTTCATAGAGTATTTTGTGCTGTCTTAGTAAACACAAAAATAAGATAGGAGAGCAGAGGAATCTTTGCAGTGTGTAAGATCTGTATGTCAATTATTCGAAGAGCATCGGGCAACATCCCCCAGTTTGCGCACTCCCTATTTGTAGCCACATTCGGAGTTGACCGTTTTTTTTAGGCTTGTTGGATTTATTGCAGCACAGTTGAGTGCTTCGCGGAATTCATCAGCTTGGTTTGAAGAGGGACAAAAGACAGATTTTCCCAGCAGGAGTATCAGCGCGGTGACGATGAACTCTCGTCGGCCAATCGCAAACCGCTTCTATCGGAGAGGCGGCTTGCGAGAGGGGATTGCGACTGGCCGATGTGCGTCCATCGTCAGCGTGCTGACACCGCTTCTGGGGTGTGCCCCGCCTTTCCTGAGTGGAAAAATCTGCTCAGAAAGGAGTGTGTCTCGACCTTTCGTCACGGTTTTAATGGGGAAATTGGCGGTGGGTGATTGTATTTATTTGGTTTTAGTATTCTTAGGGCCCGTGGGATCAGTTATGACCAGGAACAGACAATCCGTGAATCCTTTTAATGCCCTTTTAAGACTCAAGTATCTTGTAGTCAATTCTTTTATATAGATTGCAGAAATTGAGACTATTTCAGACGAAACGATGGAGCCGCAACAACGTGGGCAATTCTTCTTTGTTGTGGTTATTTAGACGAGCTCGGCGGTCCTATTGCGTGTTTTAACATCACGTCAATTCGTCATTTTGTTTTAAGAGTGAGTGAGCGAGTAATGTTTCATTAATCAGAAAAAATGAAGGGCGCGATGAAACTTATAAAGTTTTGTGCACTACCGATTTGAGGGTGTCATATACATTTTTGAAATAGTGGCATTGATACTTTATTTCACATTATGATCTACCGCGGGAAAGGCTGCAAGCACGAGCTCCTAACTCTAGGGCAGATCTCGGCGGCACAAGCTGTCGTGCATTAAGGCCACGGTCCCACTGAATGTGGCAGTTTAGGTACTTTTTGGAAGGTCATTACTCGTCTCCTTTTAAATACTGTTTTGTGGGATTGATGTCATTCGAAAGGCAATGCAATCCTCTTTCATTTGATATTATGTATGTATTGGTTTATATTGTTCACGCGCATTTGTAGCGTTGCGAATATGATGGCGCGGACCCTCACTTGCTCCGCTGGTTCATGTTTTATGAACGATCCATTAAAGATAACACGGTTCCAATAGAACAGTTTTGTTAAGATGACGTCGGAGCAGAATGTAACGGTATACTTTTTTGGTATTTACACTACTTTGTTTTTTTCAGCTCTCCAAATATTGCCCTAAAATTGACATTTTTCAGCACAAATATGTTTTTAATGACAAGCGCTAGGGCAATGAAATTAGCTACAGATGTCGTGCTTATATTTGGTAATATACAGAAAAAAATTTAATGTTGTGTAAAATTTTTTTGTTGAGATATTTTATATCAAACGTAAGCACTTTTTTGTGCTTCGAGTCATGGTAATTCAAATGCCGCTGAGTAAATAATTAAACTATGGTAAAATCTTTTATAACATTTAGAACTACAATAGTTGCCCAAGAGGTGGACGGTGGCTTTTTTTATTTTCAAAGTCATAACGCTCCTGGAGCCCTTCAAACTTACCTGTTTTTCACGCACATCTTTTTTGGACATCAAACAGATTTATTGGCATCTAATAACATTTATTGTATGGAATAGATATACATTGCGATGTATTAGAATTTCCCAATGATCTTGCTTTGGTTTCTTGATAGGTGTAGAGCTTAGCTAATTTTAAAAACAATTAAAAACTGTTTGGGTGTTTTGTTGCGCTACCTGGCGGATGGCAGACAAAACTGCTGATTTCTAAGTTCAAAAAATTTTCGAGGGCGGCGTTGGCGTCTGTATCATCATCAATCTCCGTGTCGTTTTACCTTCACATTTAGAAAATATATTTGAAGATTTACTATCGATAAATGAACGGTTTAAGTACTGGGTCAGGTTAATAAATCTAAGACAAATAATTACACAAGCGTAGCGTGATATAAAGTGTTCATTATTCGATATAATTGAAATCAATAAACGATAAAGACGAAGAGGGGAAGAATACACCCGAGTTCACTTCATGCCTAGAGTCACTAAATGAGCTGCGCTTAAAGTATCGGCACTCCGTTCCCCAAAATTGTTTTGGGCGCCGCCATTTTGGGTCTTGTGCAGAGCAAACGCAACTGCCGATCGTCATGATCCAAAAAAGCGACTTCCTCTGCATTAGATGCGGTGCTAGGAAGCTGATGCAATATTGCTATGCTCTGTCGCGGGTTGTTTAAACATTCGTGGAGGACGGAAAAGCGTTTCCTGTGATTTTAGATAAAGCTTCAGATAACTGGCAACCATGATTTTAAGCCACAATATGGCCAAGTGTCGTTACTCTGAAGCGTAGCTAATTTACTGGCACTATCGGGAACAATGAGGAAGAGGCAGGTGTCAAAAGGTAGTGGCTTGTGGAAACCACGGGGCTCACGTCATGGCCCCTCCAGGTATTACAAGCTTCTTGAACAAGGGCATGAATAGTGTCATTAAATAAGCTACGCTTCAGAGTAGCGACACTTGGCCATATTGTGGCTTAAAATCATGGTTGCCAGATATTTGAAGCTGTATCTGAAATCACAAGAAACGCTTTTCCGTCCTCCACTTTAAACAGTTTGCGACAAAGCAAAGCAATATTACATCAGCTTCCTAACACCGAATCTAATGCTGAGGAAGTCGCAATTTTGAATCATGACGATCGGCAGTTGCGCCTGCTCTGCACAAGCACCAAAATGGCGGCGCCCACAACACTGTCGGGGAAGAAAGTGCCGATACTCTAAGCGCAGCTCATTTATTGGCCCTACTTCCCGCGAACCTTTTTTCCCCTGACTGAAACTGAAACTAAATTTGAATAATACACCATTATTATAGCTTATTTAGTTTTAACCACCTACACATAATGAGAGGAGGAAGCGGCCGGGTAGGAGAAACGCGGGTTTTATGTGCGACTGTTCTAATCAACGTTAGTTCTAACCATCTCAAAAGAGAGAACGCGCGAGCTTGCGCTGGTTTAAAAAAGACGGTCCAAAGAAAAGAGGCGGCACGCTGTGTTCTTTGTGATTGTGCGTCTAATTGCAAATTGTTGTGTGTATGTTTACACAGCCGGAAGTTAGTCTGCCTTAGTGGGCGTCTGGTGTCTCAGGTGTAGATGAGCAATTTAGCCAGTGCGGTACAACCGCAAACCTGGGGTCCTTAACGTGCACCACGCAGTAGTGATACACGACCGCACGCCGGTATGATGCTCTTCCAGATCGAAACGGGCAGGGGCGGGGTGGGTTCTGCAGCGCGAGCTTTCGCTCCACGTGCTCCGAGCTGGTGTGCGCTAGACATGCACTAGGGCCACCGATCGCCCCCCCCCCCCTTATATAAGTATTTGAAGATCGACGATGGACGTCGATCGTCTCGAGGTAAAGTAACCTAATAACATTATATAAATAATAAACATATTGAAGGATTGAACGGCTCAATTTTTCAATTCTTGGATTGTAATATGGCGGTAGCCTATTGTACTTACAGTTGATGAAGAGCAATTTGAGGTGACGAGGTAATGATTAAATGATGAGGCTCTATAAAAACAACGATATTAGTGGGTGTCGAACCACAACGTACAGTGCCAGACTTGTTTCTAGTATCGTGTACCCAAAGACCTTTCTTCACCCGCAACAGAATATGGTAGAATCAATGAGGATGCTGCTTTACAACTGTACGTGGAACAGGAAAACTGCACTGTGCAGAAGTGCGGCTTATTCGTTAATATGAGGGACGGATTTCTAGCAGCATTCCCTGATTGACTACTTGGAACAAATGGCCTCGTTGACGTAAAGTGTCCCCGTTCCAAAATATTCCTGAAGCCTACTTAAACCGCAAAGGAGTATGAAACGAAAAATAAGAAAAAGGAGCCTGGTGTGAAAGGTCCAAATCACCACCATAGCTTCTACTACCAAATACAAGGGCAGTTACACAATACACAAAGAGACTTTTGTGATTTAGTTATATTTACACTCAAGGGCATTGATATCCAACGTATTCAGAGGGATGACACCTTCTGGTCAACCAACATAGAGCCTTTTCTACTCAAGTTTTACACGGAAAGCCCGACTTCCGCCGAAATTCCTCACGTAGACGAGTTGTCCGACCGAATAAACTGCCATTACTCCCGATCTGGGAATATCTCGATCTTCGTTCATAGGCCATAGTATCATGAGATCGAGGGGTGTGGCTCTTCGTCCGCCGAACATTGCTTCGGCGGGTGTTGTTACCGTGTAAGATGAGACCGTCGCGTGCTGCTGGAACAAGAACCTGGCGATTCTTCACTGAACTGCTTCTTCCGTAAGCTTCAAGAGGGCTTTCTTCGCTTCGCACACCATCTGTTCTGCTTGCCCGTTAGTTGCAGGATGGTATGGTGCACTTATGTGATGCCTGATGCCGGTTTTTTTTAGAGCGCAGCACTTAGGCGCCCGTTTCCAGCTTGAGCGGCGTCGGCGTCGCGCGTCGGCGTAACCGTTAGGTCACGTGACTGACTCCCCCAGGTCACGTGACTTCCTAGATCACGTGACTCCCCAGGTCACGTGAACCCCCCCCCCCGAGGTCACGTGACCCCCGTGAGGGGAGGAGGAGAAAGGAGGGGTATACCCTCCCCTCAGTACCCTTCCCTCCCCTCCTCCTCAAGAGCTGCGCTCCAATTCGGCGTTACAGGGAGTTGTAAACGGCTTTCATTTTTTTTTCAAAAACTTGTTTATTTTATTTGAACCAAAATTTGGTGCGTTATCAGAGAAAAGTATTTTCGGTAGGGCAAAAGTAGGCAAAAGAGAGCGTAGAACGTCAATGACGCATTTGGACGTCGTGGCAGGCATCGTGTAAACTTCCAACCACTTAGAGTACGCATCGACCATGACTCCGCAGATGCGGATACGTTTCGCCACCCACCGACTGAATAGTGGATCGTTTTCAGTTACTCTTCATGATGGCGTTGGACTCAAGGAAGACTTCGAGTCTTTCCAGAATGTTAGCCCAGGTGCCAGGACTTTTGTCGAAGGCGGTAAGTGTTCGAAACGTCGACAACGTCGGTAGCCACGTGCCGTGCTTGACACTGGACGCTTACCATTCGCTGAGAAGAAACTTGCTTGTTCGTCTGCCATGAGTCGTCCGATATCAGATCATCACCGCAACACCATCTCCCGACAAAACAGGTCTTCATTGTCCGCATGTCCATAGTTAGCAATCACGTGAACTTATAAATTCCCGAACGCTCGTAACTTGCCGTCGCTAAACGCCGTTCATTCATAGCGCCTTCATTGCAAATAAACGTCTTCCTATTTATTCTGATGGTTTTCATCACATTCCTCCTAAGCTGTACTTACAACAATATGTGTGTCGGTAGTACTTCCAAAAATATTGCAACGGCGTTTGTTTTCTCGGAACTATAATGTAACAACCTTTACAACATCTTCCGGATCCCGTGAAACACAATATTTCGTGACGTTATTTTCAGTCGTCATTAACGCGAAGCAGTTTACTTGACGTCCGCTTCCACTGGTGTCTTGGAAGATTGAGTCTACTGAGCGTGCATTCCTGCAGAAGAAGTTTTCATTGATAGAATATTGACATGTCAATCAACATTTGATTCCTTCTTGGTAAGATTTATTGCGAAAGCCCGTTACAACCGCCGAACCGCATCTACCTATATCAGAGAACAATTTATACCCAGCCTGACATTCTCGCATACATCCGTTTGCTGGGCCACGCTACTTGAGCCAGCTGAGCACAGCTGGCAGCGGCGCGAGCAAGGCCACGAGGAGAACGTGATGGTGCTCGAGCCATCCCACCGTGAACCAATGTTTCGGCCACAACACGGGTGCGTGTCGCCATCTATTGGTTGAACTAACGCCTTGTTCAAGATGGCTGCCGTGGGACCGCAGCCTTAAGTGCGTGAAAAAGTGCGTTTTTCTGCACTCGCTCTTAGCGTTCATTGTGATACGACGACAATTTGTTTTCGGCAGTTCCTCTATAATTTCCATGTGATCACGCGTTGTTGGCATCGGGCAGTACAAAGGGTGTAATCCCCCTTTAAAGGAAAGTCTCTGTGGCACCTTAGTACAAAAACACTCTAGTACAAACGAAAGCATTTTGCAGATTTATGTGGGGGCAAAGTCGAAGCTACAAGCACGAGCATGTTGACTTGAACGATGCTTACACGGCACGGGCGCGCGTGATTGGCAGGCAGGCGCTTATAGCTTCCACTAGAGCCACTAAATGAGCTGCGCTTAGAGTATCGGCACTCCGTTCCCCGACATTGTTGTGGGCGCCGCCATTTTGGCTCGTATGCAGACCAGACGCAACTTCCGATCGTCATGATTCAAAAGTGCGACTTCCTCAGCACTAGATTCGGTGTTAGGAAGGTCATGTAATATTGCTTTGCTCTGTCGCGAACTGTTTAAACATTTTTTGGAGGGCGGAAAAGCGTTTCCTTTGATTTCAGATAAAGCTTCAGATAACTGGCAACTATGATTTTAACACACAATATGGCCAAGTGTCGTTACTCTGAGGCGTAGCTTATTTAGTGGCACTAGCTTCCGCAACGCTGGCTGCAGTCACTGCACTTTCTTTTTTATTTTATTTTTTGAAGAAAAGTTTTAGTGCAGTCCAGAGCAAAAATTACTTGTGCCAGATCAATACGAAACAAGATGTTCGTGCTGTGTGCAAGGTTGGCAAGGACGCACTAAGGTGCGCTTCTTCCGCGCTTCGATAAGGGTGATGACATCAGGCCATTTTCTTCCCGAGGCATTATTTTCTTTTTTGTTCCTGAGCGCGAGCAAGCGCAACTCGGCACGAGCACTTGGCATCGACAATGCTGCGGCGGCATTTTGGGTTCAATCCCCACCCCTGCCGGTTTCGATATGAAGGAGCATCGTACCGGCGTGCGGTCGTGTATCACTACGGCGTGGTGCACGTTAAAGACGTTAAAGCAGTGGCTAAATTGCTTATCTACAGTGGGTGACAATGTCGCCATGTTCTGGCGGACTAACCTTCTCCTGTTCAAACAACTAACGACAAATTTGACTTTCGACTTTTGGCGGCATTTTGTTACCGGCTATATTTTTGTATTTTTCTCGAGAGCTTGTGCTGTCGGAATCGCTTACTACAAAAAATGTCAGCATGTTAAGCAAAGTGAACATGAAGGCGCCCTGGGACGCACATTGAAAGCTGCTTCAAAAGCAACACGCTCGTTGCTTTTTGGGGCTTCATATGGGCATCCACTGGAGTATTAACAGCATGAAAACATGGACTACCAAAATATTTGCAAACACGAATAAACTGGCCGATGTCTCATAAGAGGTCGTAAATAAGCGGGAATATGTGCTTCCATCACCGCCTATGGCGCAGGATGCCAACATTATTGAGAATAAGAGGGCGAAGGAACAAATAAAGGCGTTTTATGTCAACCCCTCGTCCAGGGCCTGCGTAGTAAAATCATAAGTTTGAGTTAGATATATGTTCATATTGTACAATCCTTATTCACCTATGCGTCAGCGAAAAGGTAGAACTGAAGAAACCGCAATCATCTTCTTTTATAATTTTACTCAGCTACCAATAACTGTCACAAACCGTAGCGGGGAGCTCCTCGGATGAGCATGAGACTAAACGGAGCTATTGGCGTCAACGTCCTACCAAATGACGCAAATATTTCACTCTCCAACAATTGTCTGGACTAAGAGCCCTTGTTTAGTTGTAATTGTTGGAAATTGAGAAGCGCGCGACATTTTATTTACCACACGGTGCTGTAACGATTGTCAGTCACGATATAAATAAAAAACAAGCTACAATTAGTTAACTATGCACTCCATTTCACCTTATGTCTTAGTGCAGCGCACGACCGGCTTTATAGGGGCGACCAGGTCACCGGAGGCAGCGCGAGCGCGCCGCATTTGCTTTTGCCTATTTAGTATTTTCTCTATACTCTGTTTCACCTTATGATGTACCGCAGGAAAGGCTACAAGCGCAAGCTCCTTGCTCTGGGGCACATCTCGGCGGCACGAGCTCTCGTGACTTAAGAGCAGCTGCCAACGCTATGAGCTCGCGCTTCAGCCTTCGCTGCGGTACAACATAAGGTGAAACGAAGTATAGTTCGCTGAACCGCCACCGCGTTTACTGGCGCTGTAGCTTAACACACTAGCAGACGCTTTCGCGTGTGTATCTATGTGTGTCCGCTCCCCGACCGGCGACGTTTTGACGATAATTGGCTGTATTTTAAGGACTTTTCTCGTCGTTATGCGATTGTACGTTTGGTAAAGAGCTACAAGCTGATCTGGATCGACATTCTTCTTTGGTCAAGAGATAACAAACTTCCCTAACCTAAACCAAATGCGCTACCATGCACATCACTGCCTCGCGCCAACCTTCGACCCCTCCAACACGTTTCGTGAACCGAGTGGAGATCCCAAAAACAACGCATATCCACCTCCTAGGTGTCCTCCTCGACCAGCATTTCGATTTCCATCGCTACGTCCAAAACGTCGTCTCCGGGGAAAGGTGACTCCTTGGCTTCGTCATTCGGTCCACAAGAAGAGCCAGTCGCGATGTACCCAGATTGCTGTTCACAGCACTGGTGTTGCCCATCCTGGAGTTTTGCTGCTCGGTACGGGATTCGGCAACCAGGCAACTTATCGCCTCCCTCGAGTCGGTGCAAAGTCGCACTTCCTACCTTATTATGGCGCCAACTTGGCCCCGAACACCATCCTATCGAGCACTGCACCACCTCCGTTCAGTCGGCAGGGACCCGCTTCCATATT
>JAZHYW010005454.1:0-62272 GCA_037355805.1 Ixodes ricinus
ATGGTTGAAATTATTTGCAGTATTCATACCAACTGCCAAGATCAAGGAAGACAACAACACGAATTAGATTGGTTAAACGTAATGGATATGAAAAATTCAGAATTTCGCGATTTTTGCAGGAATACATAACATTCGGTTTTGGCTCATTAAAAGATTAACCTTTTGAAAGACAGCATACCGATAAATAATGCATATCATGCTAGAAGACATTCACAAGCTTGAAACATTTTAACCGCTGTAAATAACTTAATATTTTAAGCAATTAACTGCCTGTACTTAATACAAGAAGCGAGATCATTTACAAAAAGCAAAACAGTAAAGAAGCCGCGAGGATACTCCCTTTTCGCGGAGCACCAGAAGTACATAAAAAGGAGCAGATAAGCGATCAAGATACTTGCACAGAAGTTCTGCCCGATGAGATAGGTAGCTACCGAACAGGCGACAGTACTTAGGCAAATGGTAACTAGAGAGTCTACTCAATATTACACAGAATGGTTCTACTTTATCAAAAGTTTTGATCATATAAAGTAAACCACGTCCTCTTTTCTCCGCGGTGTAGAGATGGTTTGCTTGACTCAGGAAGGAACCTATGCTGGTTTCTGCAGAGTACCATTTCATAAAAGCATGCTGTTCAAAAATAATCTTCCGACAATATATGTATATATATATATATATATAGGCTGGTGTGCCAGAACAATTTCATACACTTTCGGCAAAAATACATAGGGAGAGAGAAGAAGGCCGATAAATGTTAGCCGCTGAATCCGATCACAAGATTTATGCAATGGAATGACAACACAGCTCTTCCAAGTCCCAAGGAATGTTTCAGATTCAAGTGATAAGTTAAATATATGAGCCAAAACCGGACAAAGTAGTTGAGAACAACCTTTTAGCCTCTAAAACTTGGATTGCAATCTGCTCCCGTGAGATAAATTCGGTTTCAATGTCTGCTCCAATATCCTCCAAAACTTCTCCGGATGGACTAAATAGAGTGGTAGTAAGAAAATCCTTGCAGTTTATATTCAAGCTTGGCGATAGTCCATCATTCGTACTTACGAACAGGCGCTGAAAATGACTCTCAAAAATATCAGCTACATTTACTGGAGTTGATGATATTGTCACGAACGCAGGTAACACGAGATATAAGCAGTGAACTGCAAAAATAAAGGTTTAATAGGCGAACTTGTGCCAACCAAAAATAAGTAAACGAAAGAGCATCGAGGCAGCAGAAAAGCAGGCGGCGATTCGCGGCGGCGAACCGAGAGCACGAGCGAGACTGACTCGACAAGGTCGCGGGCAGCTGCTTATCTAGAGTGAGTCGTTATCTCGAAAGTTCGGCAAAGAAAGTTCGAGCGTCGCGCACTCGGGGCGAGGATGAACCGGCACTTTCGAGAACAACAAAGCAAAGGGAAAGTTACAACCAGTGCGATAATGGAAGAGATCTTCTAGAAGACGTGACCGAGCGTTGCTTTCTCGGCTCTCCGGGCGGCATTATCCCCCTTTGGTGTGCATCGTCCCGATGCAACGTGAAAAGGAAAACAGAAATGGCTAAAAAATATACGGTGAAACGAAATTAACATGCAGTGTCGCAATCCTATCGTGCGTAGAACGGCTTGAGTCGAACTACGTGGACGACTTCGGGTCGTGGCTGGCGGCGTCCTGATGGTCGGGTTCCGTAGGGGAGCACCTCGTAGTTCAAGTCCCCAAGGCGGCGGATGACCTTGTAGGGTCCGAAGTAGCTTTTTAACAGTTTTTCGCTGAGTCCGCGGCGGCGAATGGGCGTCCACAACCCTGTCTCCGGGCTGGAACTCCACGTCGCGGCGGCGAAGGTTGTACCGGCCAGCGTCCACACGTTGCTGGTCCTTTATTCGAGGACGGGCTAGCTGACGTACTTCTTCTGCTCGTTGGGTGACCAGCTGGGCGCCGTCGGTGCTGTCGTCCGTCGGGTCGTGGGGCAGCATGGCGTCGAGCATCGTCGTCACCTTTCTGCCCTGCACCAGCTGAAAAGGTGTAATGCCGGTAGTTTCTTGAATCGCCGTATTGTACGCGAACGTGACGTAGGGCAACACTTCATCCCACGTCTTGTGTTCCACGTCCACGTATATCAAAATCATGTCGGCGATGGTCTTGTTTAGTCGCTCCGTCAGCCCGTTGGTCTGCGGGTGGTATGCCGTGGTCCGGCGGTGGTCGGTGTGGCTCAGGCGGAGTATCTCTTATGTCAGTTGCGCCACTGAACGAGGATCCTCGGTTCGTAATCAGGACTTGGGGGAGCGCCGTGTCGGAGGACGATAGACTCCACGAAGAACTTGGCTACTTCCACGGCGGTCCCCGACGGCAGTGCTTTTGTCTCGGCGTACCTGGTGAGATAATCAGTTGCCACGATTATCCAACGGTTTCCCTGCGTCGACGGCGGAAATGGTCCGAGAAGATCCATTCCAATATGCTGGAATGGTGCAGTCGGGGGCGATATCGGTTGCCGGAGACCTGCTGGCTTCGTCGGTGGTTTCTTGCGTCGTTAACATTCGTGGCACGAACGGACGTAGAGGTGGACAGTCTTCGGGAGCTTGGGCCAGTAGTATTTCTCTCGGATCCGTGCAAGAGTCCTACTGTAGCCAAGGTAACCAGATGTTGGGTCGTCGTGGCAGGCTTGGAAGATCTCTTCTCGAAGACCAGCAGGAATCACCAGGAGCCATGTCGAGTTGCTGCCCCCGAAGTTCTTTTTGTAGAGGATACCTCTCCGGACGGCGAATCTTGGCAGGTCACGTGAGAAGACTCGGGGAATCGTACCCTCGTCCCTCCAAGTGGTCGATCAGTGCGCGCAGCTCAGGATCGCCCCGCTGGAGTGCTGCCATACCGTGAACGCTTACTGCCCCAAGAAAGTGATCGTTGTCGTCGTCGTCTTCGGTAGCAGCCGGTAGCTGACTCGACAGGTGCTCTGGACAGGGCGGTCGGCGTCGCGGTGTTTTTGGCCTGACCTGTAGACCACGGTCGTCGTACTCTTGCAGTCGTAGGCTCCACCGAGCGAGGCGTCCGAGGTGTCCTTCAAGCCCGCCAACCAACGCAGCGAGTGGTGGTCGGTGACCACCCGAAAGGGACTCTCGCACAAGTACGGGCGGAATTTTATGATGGCCCAGATGACGGCCAGATATTCCCTTCTCGGTCGTCGAGTAATTGCGTTCCGCGTTCAACAGCGTCCGGCTAGCGTATGCGATCACGCGCTCCGCACCGTCTTGTCGTTGGACCAGTACCGCCCAAGTCCGTATCACTAGCGTCCGTGTGAACTTCCGATTCGGCTGATTGGTCGAAGTGGCCGAGAATCGGTGGAGACTGGAGCCGTCGCTTTAGCTCGTCAAATGCCTGTTGTTCTCCACCCATTCGAAGTTCACGGCGTCTTTCGTGAGGTGCGTGAGTGGCGCTGAAAGCTTAGCGAAATCGCGAACGAATTGCCAGGTGTACGCGCAAAGTCCCAGGAATCATCGGACGGCTCTTTTGTCGGTGGGCTGAGGAAATGCCGCTACGGCGCGAGTCTTCTCAGGGTCAGGACTTACACCTTCGTTGCTCACAACGTGGCACAGGAACTTCAGTTCGCCATAGGCAAACTGGCACTTCGTCGGCTTAAGGGTGAGTCCTGCGGTCCTGATGGTCTTCAAGAACGACCCGGAAGTCGGCTCAAGTGCTCTGTCGAAGTTGGTCGAGAATACCACGACGCCGTCGAGGTAAAGAAGACAGCTCTGCCACTTGAGGCCTGCCAGGACGGTGTCCATGACACGCTGGAACGTTGCCGGCGCCGTGCACAGTCCGAAAGGCATCACCTTGATCTCATACAGTCCGCTCGGGCGTGACGAAGGCCGTCTTTTCTTGGTCCCGTTCGTCGACTTCGATCTGCCAGTAGCCACTCTTAAGGTCCATCGACGAAAAGTATCGGGAGTGGCGCAGCCGGTCCAGCGTGTTGTCGATGCGGGGAGCGGATACACGTCTTTCCTTCGTCACCGCATTGAGCCGCCGTTGGTCAACGCAGAATCGAAGCGTTCCGTCCTTCTTCTTCACCAGTACAACTGGAGAGGCCCACGGGCTGCTCGAAGGCTGAATAATGTCGTCGTTCAGCATCTCTTGCACCTGTACCTGAATGGCCTCTCGTTCCTTTGGGGAGACCCGGTACGGCGGCCGATGCACTGGGAGCGCGTCCTCGTTGGTAATGATGCCGTGTTTAGCAACTGTTGTCCGGCGCACCCTCGACGTCGTCGCAAAGCAGTCGCCGAACTCGGCGAGGAGGTCCTCGAGCTGTCGTCGTTCCGTGGCGCTGAGCTTGGGGTTAACGCTCGAGTTGCGGCGGCGGTGTACTGTGCGGCTGACACGGCGAGGGCTCTTCGGAGATCGCGGCGATTTCGGTGTCGGCCCGGAGTTCTTCGGACGTGTCCCACAGCGGCACCTTTCGTGAGGTGCTGCGCCTCCGGTCGAAAGTTCGTCACGAGGACCACAGAATGTCCATCGTGCAGCTCCGCTATGCCCCTTGCGACGCCTATTCCTCTTCCGAGAAGCAGTTCGACATTGCCTTCTAGAAGGACTTTCCCGCGGGCAACTGCATCGGTCATGACGGGCACAAGAACACTCGACCGTGGCGGCAGGTTCACGTGGTCCGCCATGACTCGGACGGCGGCTGGCGTCGTTTTGTACCCCTCCGCGGCAGGCGTCGTTTTGGATCCCTCCGGAGGTAGAACGGCCTTTTGCAGCGTCAACCTGTTTTCTCCAAGGTCGATCACGGCACCGTACTCACAGAGGAAGTCCATGCCAAGGATGACGTCTCTCGAACAGTCCTTGAGGACGATGAATTTCACAGGGCAGGTCTCTCCGTGGATGTCCACGCGCGCAGTACACCTTCCCACTGGTGTGATGAAATGTCCGCCGGCGGTTCGTATTTTCGGGCCATCCCACGGCGTCATCACTTTCCGAAGGCGGCGAGAGAGCTCCCCAGTTAAAACGGAATAGTCTGCTCCGGTGTCGACGAGTGCCTTCGCGTCGTGGCCGTCGATGGTAACGTCGAGGTTATTCGACACCGTCGCAGAACCGTCGTTCCTATCCGTCTCGTCGCTAGTGTGGGAGCCTTCCGACGTTTGTGGAGGACCTTGGCGTCGTTCGTCATCGGCAATACCACCTCCCGGTATTGCCGCACTCAGTTTTCCCGGCGAGTCAGGGGGGACAGGCTTTCTCGGCCTGACCTACGATGGGGCGATGCCGGGCGGTGGGGTGACGGCGATCGGAAACTGCGGCGGGTAGACGGTCCCGGGGATGGCGACCGGCGGAGGTATTCGTCGATGTCCTGGGGTCGCTCGCCGTAGCGTGGTCGCGGGTCGTCGGGGTGGAAACCGCGTAGCCCCAGCTGTCGGTACGGGCAACGGCGGTAGACATGGTCAGCTTCCCCGCAGTGGAAACAAAGCGGGCGTCGGTCGGCCGTTCGCCACAAGTCTGTTTTTCGCGGCGTGGGTCGCTCTGGTCGGACGTGCTGCCGATCTTCGCGTCGTTGGGAGTACTGCGGCGCGGTAGGATCACGGCGTGGTGGCGTCGCAGCTTGGCGGGGAGCTTGCGGCTGTCGTCTGGCTATGGCGGCGTAGGTCAGCGTCGGTTCCTCGGGAGCGGGCACGTCGACTGGTGGTTCAGGCTGCAAGGCCCCCTGTACCCTCGTCGCGTACAATCTCGGCGACTGACAGCGACGCCGGACGCTCAGCAGCGCGGAGCAGCTCTGGAGCTCCTCTCGGACGACGTCTCCGATGATGTCGCGAAGCTCGTCGGCACCAGCGCTGAACTCTGAGCGGGTCAAGGCCAAAGTGGAGACGTTGCTGAGCCGATGGTAGTGGCTCGCTCGGGCCATTAACGCCCGCTCAATGTTTGTTGCTTCGGCAACAAATTCTTCGACAATCGTCGGGAGCTGCAGAACAAGTCCGCCGAAGATTTCGCTTTTCACTCCCCTCATAAGGAAGCGTAATTTCTGCTCGTCGGTAGCTTGCGGGTCGGCGCGGCTGCTCAGGCGGAGGATGTCTTCAACGAAACTGGTGCCCGTTTCGTTGGGGCCTTGAGTCCTCGCCTGGAGAAGATCTTCGGCCCGTTCCCTACGATGCTGATTCATGAACGCCCGCTTCAGCTTGGTGACGCTGGCGTCCCACGACGTGAGCGCAGCCTAGTGGTTCTCGAACCAGTGCCTCGCAGTACCCTCCAACGAAAAGTAGAGGTTCTGCAGGCACTGCTCGGCGGTCCATCCGTTATGGCGTGCCACGCGCTCGTAATGTTGGATCCAGTCCTCGACGTCCTCGTGGATCTCCCCGTGGAAAGGCGTCGGAGTCCGAGGGGCGACGGGCAGGTAAACGACGGGGGGTGCTGCTGTGGTCTGCGCCGTCGAGGTAGCCATCATCGTTACCGCTTGCCCTGTCCTCGCCGGGGAGAGGTCCGAGTTCAGGAGCTTGCCCTTGAAGCCGGCGGCTGGCACGATGCTCCGAGTCTTCAACGGAAGGTCGTCGGGAAATGGGGCTTGCTGAACGAGTTCTTGTAGGGGTACGCTGCACGGGTTTCATACCCTGCACCTCCACCAGAAATGTCACGAATGGAGGTAACACGAATACAAGCAGTGAGCTGAAAAACAAAGGTTTAATAGGCGAACTTGTGCCAACCAAAAATAGTAAACGAAAGAGCGTCGAGGCAGCAGAAAAGCAGGCAGCGATTCGGCGGCGACGACAGAGAGCACGAGCGAGACTGACTCGACAAGGTCGCGGGCAGCTGCTTATCTAGAGTGCGTCGTTTCTCGAAAGTTCGGCAAAGAAAGTTCGAGCGTCGCGCGCTCGAGGCGAGGATGAACTGGCACTTTCGAGAAAAACAAAGCAAAGGGAAAGTTACAACTAGTGCGAGAATGAATGAGAATTTTCTAGAGGACCGTGACCGAGCGTTGCTTTCTCGGCTCTCCGGGCGGCAATATCATAACCACCTCTATACTCACAAAGCGTGGCAGTATAAAGTGCCCGGTCGAAGAGCATCAACGAGCCATTTCTCGAGGAGCCTGGATGTCAGCGCACAACTTTTGCAGCGACGAGGACCCTAAACACACTTGTTCGCTCTGGGGAAGTGTATTTCGGCGTCTTGCCGCAGCGGGGCACCAGTCACGTGATTCTCCTCTTATCCGTTGTCTGCCGGTCCACCTTTTCCATTTCGGCGGCCGCTTCTTGCGGCGATCTGTCAGGCTTAGTCAGTATATAGGAGGATATAATGATATAATACTCGTTATCTTGCAATGTGATAGTGGTGGCATTCTCTTTGTTGCTTCTTTTGACAAACTTTCACATAGACTTAGGCTGAGTCGGAATGAGGTTTCCGCTATGTCCGCATGATGTTGCTTATGTCGCTGACACAATCCTTTCGTCAGTGCACGATATTACTAAATCTCTTGTACCAATTGGCATATCCGGTATTGTTTTTTGTAGACAATGACAATGTAGTTGCGTCTTACGCAATGTCATACTTTCTTCGAAAACTATGAAGTATAGTCCTTTTTCGAGATTCCTTCTTGGTATGAACAATTGCATACTTTTCTGAACAATAGCAGAAAATGTGTGAGTTAATAAATCAACATTGATTATCTTTGACACCGCTCCGATCATAGAACCGAAGATAATGGTATAAGGAATAGTAATCCCCGTTTGAGAAGGAAAAATATAATTGTGAATTGCAAATACGTTTGTCAAGTAGGAAGAGTAACGATACAAAAAGACGGTGGATGATAGTTCTTCACCAGAGAGAGCGGCCCTTTGACGAGACTAATATCAACAACAGAGGTGACAAGAACGAGGTCAATCATAAGTTCCACAGCAACTGCAGGAATGATTACGTTGTTTAGAACCATTAAAATGAACAAACTCTAATGCGCAAAGTACCTACATTCTTGTGTTAGCATTACTCAACAAAGAAGCTGCCCTATTACTAATTGGAACCAGGAAGGTTGAAATCAACTAATATTAGTTGATTTCAGCACTAGAAATATTGAAAAGTCAATGAAGAAATTTTGATAAAATATGGGTGGAAAGTAGTTATTACCAATAGGCAAATTTCCCCCGTCGGTAGACATTACTTCAATCCACAAACTTTCAAAATAAAAAATCAAGATCACTCCACTTATGAACGGTCAGACTCCTGCCTGCAGCAAACAATAAGTCTCCCCCCCAAGCTCTTTCCTGTTTTCTCATAAGCTCGATCACATCTGTAAACCTCCTATCTGGGCGCAAAGTAACTAGAGCTAGAAATTCCCGTAATTAGCAAGGTTTCGGTTGGCGATATTATCGTATCGTAATATGGCGACGTAAAAACGTCCTATTTAATCCCTCAACGACGCGCGTTCTGATAACATTTGTTTAGCCCAGGCAGAGTTTTGATAATTCTTATTGTTGAAAGTAAGTAATAAGACACCACTATGTCTGTTCTTTTCTGAAGAAACACACCCAGAAATCAAGAACACACTCGCTCAGTCATATTCGCTGGGTTATGGTGTAGGTGCCAATTTTAAATCCATGGGTTAATTTCAATAAAAACACAAAGCAAATTTGGTTTAATAACTTTTTTACTGCACGAAGCGAGCAATTTTGTTTCGAATTTTGTTGAAGAATAGAACTGGAGACATCATCCACACATTAGGATGAGGTAATATTATTCCTAATGCCAGGAGCGGTGACTAAATAAGGACAAAGCAATAATTAAAAAAATAAGAGCGAGCGTGCATAGCTCTTTTTAAAGTTAGTCTTGACCACTGCACCTTAACTGAAATAAAAATAAAACACTCTACAATCTTTCGCGGGAACTCGAAATGTTCAAGTTTTCACATGGGGCATTCCTGGGTTTTTGCCGGAAACGAAAGTAGCTGTCATGATAGATCAACTGTTTTTTGGGAAACTAAATTCTCTCAAAATACTTGTTTCGGGGGCAGCGCTTTAGGAGAAACAACTATAAATAAAACAACCATAAAAAAAAACACATTCCAAGCTTATGCCACGGAACTGCGCGTGATACATTCTCAACCGGAACACATCAGATCTGTCATTCCTTCTCTTCTGCAAGTTTCTGTCGGATGCCTGACAGTTCTAGAGAGCTGCTAAGTGCTTTTTATTCTCACCCCAGAAAGCCTACATTAGAAATCGCGGAACCCAATTCGTCTCTGTCGAAACTTCAACGAAAAACTAAAACGAGTAGAAGAGGAAATAAAAACGCGACGTTCCTTTTTTCGCAGTCATCTTTAGAGAATACGCCCTGACATCACGCCACAGTAGGTGGCGCTGATGTCTCGCGTGACTCATGCGCAAATACTTCACTTTACGCGAATCTCATTTCTGCACGCGCCTTGCGAACGCACGGTATAGGCAAGCACGAAATTAAGTGTTTAAAAAAAGAAAAAAAAGCGAATTGTTTTATCAGGGAGCATCGGAGTCGGTGTTATGCTACCAAAAGTGGGAGTTGTAGACACTGCATTCTGCACAATTGTCACCAACAAGATGAAAACGACTGGGCGTTTTCTTTACATGATGTGCCTCCAGAACGCGGTCGGTTTTTAAGTGCGCGTGCAGGCTCTATGATCACGAGGCGCCCCAGTGTTATCCAACGTGGGAAGATCACGCTGGAAGCGGGACAACTGAGAGAGCTGCCTGCCGTCTAGGTCCTGTCAGCGGTCGTATTAACTGACTGGGTGAGAGGGGCAAGGTGTCTCTTTCCTATGCACAGCCTCCAGCACGCGCTTGTTGCCTTTCGAAGTGCTTTGGCTGCGCGTGCGCACTGGAGGTTCGGGAGACGCTGAAGCGTTGTTGAATGTAGGGAGCTTGCGCTGGAGCAACACGACATAGCGGCAAGGCCGGAGCGCTCGGAGGCGTGACGCCACCAACGTAAAAACGATGAGGCAATACTGCTATAGTCCGTCTTCGCTTTGGGCCTTTCTTCTTTTTTGGGCCTCTTTGTTTACAGACAGTCGGCTATTCGAACGTCATAGGGCAGTATTCAAAAGGTTGCAACATACAATTTTAAACTCACCTGTTTGAAGAATTTTGCTTTTTTATAATGATGACATTACACATGATGAGGTTTTACTTTATTTACAGATTTGTTTAAAAAAAAGACTCATGATAGATACAAAAATACGGTTTCTGCAGGTGAGTTATATTGGCAGGGGGACATAATATAAGGCGAAAATTGTCAGGATATATTAGCTAATTAACTAAAGTATGTTAAGAAACAAACCAATATGAAAATATGCATATAGAATCAATTAGGAACTTGGTGAGCGTCATCGAAGCCACTAAATCAGTAAAACTTAATACGACTTAAAACATGTGGCACGCAGCGTGGTACGTTAAAAGGCCTCTCAGGCAGCCGGAGCAACTCTACCCGCACAATAACGCGCCCGCGCGATTTTTTCGGTATTCTTATTCGCGTTGGTTTACTGCAAGGATTGTGACAGCTGCCCGCAGTGGTAACTTTAATGCATTACTGCGACTTCCACGCGCTCGGTTTTCAAAAACACTACTGATTAAGTTTTTGATGACGTTTACCAAGTTTCATATTTGAACTGTGTGTGAGGTTTTACTACTTAAAATATATTTAACGTATCTTAGTTAATCATACGATGTATCATGACGATTTGCGCTCTATATTATGTCACCCTGGCGGTATAGCACACCTGCAATGACCGCACTCAGTGCTGCTTTCACGGTTTTTTGAAAACCAATCTGTAAAGCCTAAAAAAGAACATCCTGCAGAGTTCAAAGTTGCAAGTTTTTGTAGACCATTTAAGCCTCTGTCGCATGAATTGTGCTATCTGAAAATCACCTGACGTGGCCGGCATTTTGGTGGCTTCAACTCTTCGCTGCGCTCTCCTCCGCGCTGTTGCGGAGGCCTTCTTCGTGTTTTTCGTCTCGTTTCACCGACCTTCTTTCCCCATTTTGTAAAGTGCCATCCAATGCCTACATTTACTACCTAACTGCATACGATCATTAACTTCTGCAATTAGTCTTTAACAGAATTGACTTTTTCACCGTCGCAGTAACTTATACGTGTGAGGAGGAGGAGGCACAACAATCAGAGTTGACCAGGGTTTCCCAGGATTCTAATCAAGGGGTGTCCCAATGGCTGGGGGGGGGGGGGGGGGGTGATGCGAGGCGAGGCTGAGATAAAAATATAAAACTGTTTCTTTTTTAGTCCACTAGCTAAATTACAGACGTCTATTAACCAAATGCTCATACCCGTAATGTATGTTTCCCTTTCTCTATATATACACCTGAGAAGTAATGTTTTCTGCTTAATGTAAAAAAAAAAAAAATTTCGATTTAAGGGGGGTGTCCAAAAAAACTAGGGGGGGTGTACACCCTCCTAGGGAGATCTGGGGAAATCCCTGGAGTTGACCCTGGCGCACATTGGAGCCCAATTACTTAAGACAAGTGAAGTTTGCTTAGTGGTAGTCGCGGAACATTCGAAATAAGCCGCGCAAAGTTTATTTATGATAACACACTTAATATCGAAAGTAAGGTGGCGAAAATAGTTAGCGGAAGGAGCAACTTGGTGTGTTTCCCGAAAGCATCATGATTTGCCTTCATTACATATTGAAGACAGTTTACTTTGATAATATATGGGAACTCGTTTTAGTAGCGATAGGTAACGAGCGTTTGAGTTGCATTTTACCTTATCCTCGAACTAATTGTAACGTCAAAATCAGGCGACTTCCATCTTCATTATATTGCAAAAAAAAACTTTATGAGGTTTCCTTTATTGCGTTTGCGATATGAACAGTCGCTTAACGTGTATAATTATAAATTAAAAAAAAATCTGTACACCGTGTTTGCTTTTTAGTCTGCAGTCCTTGAAGTTTTTTTTCTTACTTTTTTTAAACATTTTGGTTTAATTATTTCATTTTATTTTTTTAAACATGAAAGGTTGTGACTATGCCGGTGAAAAACACGATAAGAGGCAGCTTGATAGAGTACTAAGGCCCGCAATATGTGGTTGTGGAAAGAAGCCGTCGGCATGGAAATCAGCCGAGTGCAGCGTTGTTGATGCCGGATAGCGATGTACTGCGTGGTGTTGGTGACGCCGCAATGTACAGATGGAATCTGTTTCAATAAATATCTGCCCAAAATGTTCACGATGTGGTACCTAGCACTCTGCTTCAGTCAAAGTTGCCGGAAATCACTTTTCTAGTGCCCTTTAATTTTTTGGCAAATGTTATGCAAGACAAATGTTAAAGTGCACTTGACGGGCCTGTCACTTAACTTATTTTGATCTTGAGTGCGCCAGAAGCAAATATCCGTAAAAATGTAGTTTATTTTCTACACGCCAACATTGTGAAATTCTCTTAATGAGGTACTTTAGCAGAGCGGAGAGTTAAAAAATTTGCCACCGGGCCTAGGATGTATTTTCAAAATATTTTTGGAGCCTTTGATTTTTTTTAAATAAAACAGTCCGAGACATCAGTTATTTTTCTAGATTATGTGCGTTATTAGTAGACAAATTACACTCTTTGAAGTTAAAAAAGTCGGTGTCCACAAATATAAAATACTTATCAGTGAACTTGCGACTTGATATGTACTCGATTCAGCACATAGTTAATCAGGTAGTCCACCCAATTTTTCAGTACGCATCTATGAATTATTCCCTCTATTCTTTTATATTGTTGTAAACTAGTGTCAGCGGGTACGGCTGTAGACGTTGGTAATCCTTGCTGTACATTAGTAATGTCGTTTCGTCGCCAAAACCGACCATAATTAATGACGAACATGACCTGAAGCGTCATAAAGTGTTCATAAAAAGGCGTCAATTATGACTCGAAACTACTTCGTAGTTCTCCAAGTGGCTGAATACAACTCTTCTACTAATCGTGATCTACTGCGGGCTCATTTTGGCCACAAAATTAAGCGAAAATGGTTGGTAACACCCACACAGTCGCGAGCGCGCTGAAACCGAAACCAACCGAAGGAAGACTCCCAATGGCGGCGGGTTCAGCCAGTGCCCTCTATCCACTCCTCGGTTAAACACAGATTTGAGAATATCTAAATAATATGGGTCGCCCTTTTCAGGGGCGGAATGGGGCCCGAAGGGCGGAGCATTGACCTCCCAAAGTCAAGCGCACATGTGGCACGTTACTTTTCTCCCTCTTCCAGGCCCGTTCCAACTCCGAAAAGGGGAACCCATACTATATCTAGAACGAAATAAGCGAAACTTTCGCCTAATGAGCAGAGAGCCGACTATCGTCGCATTGCCGCCGCCGCCGTCATAGCCTCGGAAGGTGAATCCACATGTTCCTCCAGTCGGGATATTCAAGCACTTCCTTTCTGGCGTCCTATCTCCGTCAGATTCGAATGTTTACAAACGACGTCGAGACGCTGCAGTAGAAGCTATGCATATGATAAAAGTCACCGGGGAGCCCAAGCGCGACGACATCTTCGTTTATTTAACGCCCTGGCGCCTTCCGAAGGTGGTTTCCGCTAAGCAGCGGATTGTGGTTTGCTTCTTCCGCTAATACCACATGAGCATGTTCGTCTACGGTTATTTTATTCTAAGGCTTTGGTGTTCTGCTTTGGTTCTGGCGAAATACTTCTCGAAGTCTCTCGCTAGATGTCAAGGGCCATCGCTCGACCTTTTTATGTCTGAGGTGATAATACTCAAATTTGTTTTATAGCGGTGGCTTGATCGCAGGGATACCTTTATTAAATAAGAACCTTTTGTCTTTACTTTGTCATATGGGACGGTACGCGAGAACAATGATACAATTAAAGTGTGTAGGTTTCGGGGTAGAATTATTTCTGCGTCCGTATGTCTGCCTTTATAAAGACTTTGAGTCTCACGACGGAGCGACTGGTTCATGAAATGGTTGCTGTTGTCTTGTCGATGTGTCTGTTGCAGTATAAAAATAGTAATTTGGGTGAAAGCAACATTTTGTTGAAAATTAAAAGAAAAAAAATAAACCCGTTAATTTGTGTCTGATTAGTAAAATTAAAATTTGAAGGATTCATTGAAAATAATAAACACACAAGACCGGTATAAATATCAACTTTTCATAAAGTATACCTTTTTTAACTTTTATCCGCCATCGGTTTTATTCTGTCGCAAACAAATAAAAATAATGTGTTTTCTTTTGGCTTAAAAATAAGACATAATCTCTCGAAGACATGTTATATTCTTTCCTAGGTAATACATTCCGCATGAAGGTGGGCCCATGTGGGGCCCACACACTTTAGGAGGCGTTTCCGAAAAAAGGTAACGAAATACGCTTCTTGTAAGTTTCGAAATTTTGGAACGCGTTACCGACTTACGTTACCTCAAAATATAAGGAACGGGTTACCGTTACCGCTACCGATAAAATGCAACGCACGTTTCTCCTGCGTTATTTCTTCTTTATACATTCAAGGTAACAGCGTCATTTTTAAGACAGAGTTTTTCGACATTAGATATGGGCGTTGGAGTTTTTCAGAGTCTGGCCAAATACAATATTTTTGTAATTAAGTTACAGTACTAATTACTTCGCTTGAAACGGCTGAAATTTAATTAAATTACCTTACGAATTACTACAACACAAGAGCAATGAATTACAATTAGAGATTACCACAAAAAAGTAATAAATTACTGACAAATTAGTGTTTCATATATTTTACAGGCGGAGGTATACAAAATTTCTTTTCACACAAACTTTTATTAAAAGCTGTTTACAGTGAAGGTAAACGGACTACAACTCCCTGCTACATCTCAGGAGCAGCTGGGCTTCGAAACTTGTGTCAGCTAGAGATTCTTTCTTGAAGGATAGCGTATCTCTGGCCATACTGAAGAATCTCTAAGCGGGCCCCGACGACAATATTAAAACGGACGAAGAATTCGTTTATACTCGGAAAACCCTCGAAAACGGCGAGTTCTGCTGTCTGGCTCTGCGTACAACGCTGAAACTCGTCAGCCACAGGAATACAACCTCCTCACCGCCTAATGTAAAAAAAACTTAAAAAAATTGTCTTTTGGATTTTAAACTTTCTAGGTGGGCTCGATTTCCTCGCGTTCGTGTGTGGGAAATTCAAATTATGCATCATATTAACATTGCACCAGTATCCAGTTTTTTTCTTCCAGTTCCCTGTTTGACAGCCTTGTCAGCTTGAACGTCAGATGCGTCGCGGTCACAATCAAGTTGTTCGGGTCTTGAAGTTGTTTTGAGAACCTGAAAGAATTTGTGCGATGATCGTCGTGGAAGACACACATACAAGGTACAAGGTGATTGTTCACGCTGGCATTTCGGAATGATGCGAGGCCTACTCACTACAACGTTAGCAGGTCATATCGTGGCACACGTGATTCGCTTGGTGTTAGATTTAGACCGTTCTGAGCGTGTACAGAAACAAAGAGGATATTCAGTACAGTCGTCAGTTCGAGGTACAAGCGAAGGAATCATTCATATCGCAGATAAAGGAAAACAAAGTTCTGAAGGTACCTTTTTGCAACGCCGTTTTTCAGGGAATCAAGAAGGTATCTGCAGAACTGGAGCTTCCGCCTCTTATGTAGAACACGTTGCAGCGCACGCAGCGGCCCGGCCGCCCGCCCACTGGTGAAGCGGAGCGCCTGTCCGAAATGTCTGCTCGGGCGAACTCCGGAAAGGCTGTACGGCCGAGCTCAGCGCGGCGCGGCCACATCACCAGAGCGCGCGCTCGGCCCTTGGCCGCTACCTCGGCTGTAGCGAAACGTGGTCGTCCACGCCAGTACGCCGTAGACGAACTAAGGAGGGGAAGAACGACATTCATGCTTTCGCATTCATAAATCATTAAAAGTGCTTAGGTGTCCTTGGAATTTTTTTTTGTACACCGGCCGCTGTTACGGACTCGTCCCCTCAGTTTTAGGACGATGTGTGCATAAATTATTTAGGTTTCCAGGCTAAATTTAGTGCAAAAAATAACGTAATGTCATCTCTACACCCATTAAGTTTCCCCGTTTAATCTGGCGCGAAAGCTGATGTCACGTTACCTGACGTCACGGTACCCACCGATCCATTCACGTTCCCCGCTAAATTTAGCGAAATAATTGACGTCACGTGTGACCTATGCACCAATTCAGCTTCCCAGCTAAATTCGGCGAGAATATTCATGTCACATGACCTGACGTAACGGGTCCTACATATAAATACAGGTTCCCCGCTAAATTTAGCGGAAACGTTTACGTCACGTGACCTATGCACCAATTCAATTTCCCCGATAAATTTGCCGAGAAAATTCATGCTACCTTACCTGACACCACGGAAATTACCGAAAAATACAGCCTCTTCCGATATATTTAGCGAAAACATTGACGACACGTGACCTATGCTCCAATGTATTTTCCCCGTTAAATTTGGCGACAGTGTGACCGTAAACAAAGGCAAAGAACGCTGCAGCCATTTCAGAGTATCAACCCGTATGATCGTTTCCCAATTTTTTTCCTTTTTCATCAAGTGGCAGGGGTAGTCCAGGAAATTTGTTGGTACTGCGTCTTTCGCTAAAGCAGCTTTCCGTGGGGCACTTACGAGAACGTAGCACTTGCAGACGGTTTTCCACAATTCGCTCACAAACCTTGACTCAAGATGCCTCTCACAGACGAAATCTGTCGGCTGCAACAGGCGGTCTTTGCACGAAATCATGTCACGCCATACCTTTAGGCGGTCCACTTCTTTGGCAGTAACAAAAGGAGGTTGTTTGTCCGTTCGTGTTGTATCCCGAGTTGCACCCTGGCACGAAGCACTTTTTCTCCTTGGCGAGCAACTTATGAAAGCCGAAACTGGCCAGAAACAAAACGATAACTGCGGAAAACAGCGTAGCGTTGCAGCTCCGTACACGCTACCGCCTGCTACCGCACAGGAAAAAACGGCCTCAGCGTTGGTTCCACGCCCTGGTTGAAGGAGAGAGAATCGCGTGCCGATCTTTGCCACGACAGCTCTTCGGCGGAGGTGCAACGTTACGCTACTTGATGTATTTCCATCACCGTGATTCAGAAAACTAGATTTTGCTTGGCGTTTTCTCTGGTGAAGTTAGGTTGTTCAGTTTTTCGCAATGTCGAAACTATGGCAGAAAGAACGCATAAAGCTGAGTGCCGCAGGACACAGCCGAGTTGGTTGCGGAGGCTGACGTTGTATCTGGACGGGACTTCCGCCGCGGCATTTGCGTTTTACTTCGGTATCTCGTCTGTCCACAGCTGAAAGTTTTCAGAGAAAAACGCGGAACAACATTTTGATTTCTAATTTCGTAGAAATGCTATGGCATTTTTTTACGACGGGCAAAAACTTTCTAATTAAGATGTTCAACTGAAACTAAAATATGGAAACAAAATATTAGTGGACAATAGCAAATCAATTTTTCAAAATAATCTAGGTACAACCTCAACCCTGACGTACGCCGTGATGAGCAATGTTATACCGAAGGAAACAGTTCGCCGTTTCCAGTGTCCTCTATTTTCTTTAGTTACATCTTTAAAAAAAAGAGACGCTATATATTGAATTGGAAACATCTCACAGAGAGAACGACCCAGAATTCCCTAATCCATTCAATTTTACTTTTAGACTCACAATTTAACTTCTTTAGTTAAATACCATTGCAAAATGTTTTAAACCATAGAAAAATAAAAGAACAAAGCGTGTGCACTTCCGAGTCGGCTTCGTGTTTTCATAAAATAAACCTTTCGAAATATTTTGATAAGATCAGGTTCAGGAAAGGCAGGCGAAACATAAATAAATATTTACAAGTCCAAACTTCGTTATACAAAATGCATGTACTTGCCGTTAAAATATACTTCAGTGGTATTATGCATTTTATAAGTGATGTGTATGATAGATTTTATAAATGAAAACATTGAGGAGCGCGCTGCGTAAAGGGTACTCTACACCCGTCACGACAAATTAAGCATATATTTGAATATAATATTATATAGAAAGCTAGAATAGTTTAAATAGTTATTTTTGTGGTTCATGGTTCTTCAGTAATTTTAAGTCAACTGATTTAGAAAAGAAAACTAAAAAACAACGTGTATTGGAGAAGAGTACAGCGTAAACATACATCTTGGCATCGCTTCAGATACTAGAGCTTGTACACTAACACTTTGATCCAACTTTGGACGGTCCGCAAATTGTCGGGTTCTTAACTACACGCACTTGACTGTCTGATCCATGAAACGTCGTTCTATTTCGGTGTAATTTAACTTGTTTTAAAGATTTGTTTTTGTTCGAAACGTATTAATGACTGCAATGAAATTGACTGACTGATACGTATTCTTTGTAGAGTTACTTTCATTAGCGTGATTAACAATCTTTCTTTCCCTTGATGTATGTCGTTTTCAGTAAATCATTTTCTAGGGCATTATGTTTTTTTGCGTTTGCTTTGTTCATATATGTGCACTTTTTGACACCTGCATTAACCTTATATGAGGTGGCAGTATGTATAAATAAATAAATATCGTGCTGGATTTACTACATAGGCGCCTGAAGGTTGTTGAAGCTTTAACTAAAATAGTTTAAGGATTGGTTCATCACTCAGTCAATCACGAAACATCAAATCTATCGAACACAACGTTGGGCGCGAACGAGCTGGTGAAGGTTAAACATAATTACAGACAAAACCCCGAGAATAGGGAAGAGACGAAGGACAACAAAACGCACAAAGTCTCGTTAGACTTTGTGTGTTGTTGTCCTTAGTCTTCTGCTTTGCAATTTCTGGTTTTTGCCGTGTCTCTTGTATGGAACTTTCATCCACGCTGGTTGTGGCTGTAAGTCATCTTCATGGTGCGCGTAGGTCCCAGTGAGCGACTGAAGGTCGATCTCTTGTACGATAAGTGCCAGAGGACGAAAGAGTTTCGCCAACGTTTTCAGGCGAAGTGTCGGCCGCGACCTTCGGGCTCCACTACGATTCTACGCTCGGTGCAGCGCATCGACAAAGGGAAAACCTAAAAAACAAGTCATCGAAAACACCTCTGTCATTACCGAAGCTGACGCTGAAAAATGCGATACTCTATGCCTTCTTTGTCGACTCCCAGCTGCCGACGCGGAGAGCACTGCTATCATCTAGAGCTCAACATATCCGCGGATTACCCGCAGATTTTTTACGGATATCCGCAGTAAACTGACGGATACGAATAAAGTTGAATCAAATTTGGCAGGATTACGGATCAGATGCGGATGACAGGGGCTATGGGTGCGGATCCGATGCGTACATCCGCAGGTCCGGATCTACATTTTTGCCCACGTGACGCATAAACGTGTGCTACCCCACTGTGTAGAGTGAATAAGTGAGCGATGCTCTGAAATACATCATCGAATGTATTGCGGGAACAAACGATAAAATGTGCCAATCGGGGAATACAACCTTGTTTTACGTCAGGAGAGATTTGATTGTCATCAAACGTCGCTTTAGTACGTTTTATCTCACCAAAAAATGCTGTCATTAGAAGAGGTATAGGATACAGGAGCATCGATCGTCCCGGGTAAGCGTGCTCTTTTTTTTTTTTTTTTGGTGGGGGGAAGAGTGGAAAACGTTATTTTTTGCGAAGGAAACCCAACACGTCTCAAAGCGTACAAGCCACAAGAAAGCAGAAGCCTGCAAGTGGCTACTTCACCTACAAGTGGATCGAGGAGACTGAATTCGATCCTCTGTACGGATGAAACCATTGTGCCAGCACGAGTTTCCGCATCTGATTCTTGTAGAGCAGTTCGTGCATGCCACCCCAGCATGAAGTGCACCAACGGAGAGAGACTTCTCATTAGTAGGTATTAATTTAAGAGAGGCGAACTAGTCGGAATCCGTTCATGTTGACGATATTCCGTTTCTTCTTCAGAGCAACCTCGAGAAGTGAAACGTTGCTTGTGTCTGCGTTTTCGTTTTCTCGACAGTTTGCACCAAGTTGTTTTTAAGTATATGGTTTCGAGCATACAGCTGAGGGATAGTGTTTAAAATTGAAGCCGATGGGAGGTGTTGTCGTGATTGAATATTGTGATATTTTCCCATTTGGTGTACTCACCCCTTACCAGATATACACGAGTAATTTGCTGTGGTGAGTGAGCGCCTTTTCTATCCCACTTTCTTACTGTATGGCCTGAATTAAATAACGAAATGTGATTAGTCTGTCCTTTGTTAATTTTCATGCTTATAAAATATGTGTCGGTTTGAAATGGGCTTTATAAGACAAAAAAGAAAATAAATATTAACATTTACTACTTTTTGAGCGCATCTTCTTGAGAGTGTCAGTGTCACGGACTCCCAAGACGATCTCATAACTGTGATCATCTTTCCAGTGATGTGAAGTGCCTCTGGAAGGATGATCGTCTTATTTTATAAATACGATAAGAGGATACAATATAATTTCCTTCACCTTATTTTTACACAAAGAGTTTTTATACGGAGGTAAGCAGACGGCGTATAGTATACTATCCAGATCCCTCTTCAATTTTTATTTATGCTTTATTTTATGATGTAAGATAAATGCGCGGATTGAGGGTCGGATACGGTTCTGAATTTTAAGCATGCGCTTCGGATACGGATACAAAATCTGCGGATGCGTATTGGTCACAATTATTCAAGAACATTGCGGACGCGGTTCGTATGCGAATACGAAGTCTGCGGACGCGGATCGGATACTGATGATCAAACTTTTAATCTGGCAGGGCTCTACGGACATCTATCGGTCGTTTTTCAAACCATATCCTTGGTGGCGGAGTGTCAAGCGCACTTCCGCACAGGTTCTAATCCTTCTCCACAACCTTGCATGCCACGTAGATCACATTTTGGACTTGGAAATTTATATTAATATTAATATTATTATTCATTTGATGAGCACACTCCCGACAAGCAGGGATTTCAAGTGTTTCATTGCGAACCTTTTTCTCAGGTAAGCTTGTTGAGTGAAATTCAAATACTCTTAATGCTCGTTCTTTGGTCACCTATGTGCAGAATCCTTGCCTACCACGTTCATATACCGCCAAATTTATACGATAAACTCTGAAATTAAGAAATCAAATTGTCAAAAATAGAATTCAAAATAATAAGACGTTTCCCTGCAGTTATATGTGATCAGAACAGGGATGTCCGAGGTCCCGAGGAGAGGCCACTCTGTAGTTTCCTTTCAAATCTCGGATCATTAAGAAAACGTGTTTACGCTTATCTCGTGAAGGTTCGTTAAGACAACAGGTCAATGAACTTGTGGGGCATAAAAGCTACTGTTCTTGTAATTTAGTTTTTATAATTGTTTCGTACTTAAAATGAGGAATTTTTGTGCGTTTATAAAAGTCCCAGCTATGCACCTGTAGGAATCACGGGAGGGGTGGAATGGAATGGAATGGGAAGAAAGCGTGTTTTACATCAGCTACGTCCAGGAGATTGTTGATTTTAAAATGTCGACATTCTTCGAAGCCACATTTGTTTGCAAGTTTTGTTGCGAGACAGTTAATACTGCCAGTGACAGGGATGCACACGACAAATTTTGTTTTAGTAATATCGTTTGGTACAACCATGGTCTTACGAATATAGTGCAGGTTTGCGTCGAAATTGTTTTGTATCTTGAATATGAAAAATTGGAAGCACATTAAGATTAAACTCCGAATTTCGGAGAATTATGAATCCCACAAGAATAAATTCATATAAACACCGAATTTGAGAGAAAAATATACAATAAAAAAGCACCTTCCGAAATTTATGAAAAATATACTCCGAAAGTACGGAACCCTAATTATCGCAGACACGAAGAAAGATTAAAAAACAAAGTAAAGATATACAGCTGATTTAACAACAACGCTGAAGTTGCCAAAGGAAACCACTATTAATGTGAAGGTGCTTTTTTTAGCATAACACCAGAACGAAACCTTTGTACCAAAGAATCTTCGTAAAAAAAAGACCGCTCTGCTACAATGCCTTCCAGGCATGGACGACTCAACGCGTACGCTGCAGTCTCCCCAAGCTCAAGGCTCAGACCACGCGATAATAAAAAACAAACAAAAAAACATGAGCATTCTGCAGCTATCGTTTAGCGCCTGCGAATGAAAGGAACGCCTTTAATCCCCCGCCCAAGAAAGCGTTGCCCCTGTGTTCCCTTGGCGACATAGCGTCTTCAAAGAAAGGTCCTCCTCTCACGCTTCCAAGATCCGTCGCAGCACGATCCGAAATCTCTACTACGATGGAACGCAGCGGACGATACGAGTCATCCCAGCCAATTCAGAGCTCTGAGAGTGTCACGTGACGACAAACAAACGCGTCCCTGCACCTTTTCAAGGGTCAGGCGATGTTGAAACGGCTTTGGATTGGACGTGACGGCTCGTAGGTTCCTCTGCGGTCCATCATGCGGTGAAATGGTGTAAAGCGTAGTAAAAGATGTTGCTGCGCGGTGCCAGGCCGAGCCGCCTGCCTTCGAAAGCCGCCGGTTTAATGATGGGTACATGATTTCCTTTCCTCCGCTCTTAAAGGACACGCACGGCATGAAAGAGAAGGAGGAGGGTTAAGAGAAGGGAGAAAGGAGGATAGATGCTGCGTTAAAAGAGCCGTGCTAGGGATCGGTGTTCCGCTAACAACGTCTTTCGCGGATGCCTTGGGCGAAGTTTGTTCGGAATTGCAGCAAAAAAGAGACGTGGGTCTATAAGAGACACAAAAAAAAAGTATAAAAAAATGAGTTCAGAGCTAAGGATTTTTTGTGCTGTCTGATTGCTGGTGTTCAAAGATTAACGGGCTTTTTGAAAGTAGTGATATCCTGTGAAGGCTGACTGGTATACGTTTGGGGTGACCTTAGATTGAACTGACTTTTGCGTAGGTATAAGGGCGTACATGTGGTACGTCCTTATACCATTAGTTTCTTATTTGAAAACTGACAATTAGTGTGGAAGGTCTACTATAAACGTGTTTTACTAAAAAGTAGTACAACGGATGCCTCAGGCAAGTACTGCAAGGTAATGTGTATTTCACACAAGTGAAGGTTTTTATATTTCTATGATATCTCTAAGCGGTCATTAACTTCAAGACAGGAAAGCATATTTCTTCAAAACTATCGTATGACTAAGGTGCATGAACCGTCTAGGCTTTTGCTTTTTGCTAGACATGAAACAATGCCCTACTAATCAAAACAAAACAAGTCCTGCCGATTTAAAACAAAAAAAAATTGATAGGAGATTATTAGAAATATATGATATTCGACAGGCCATATCACAGCCTGTGGAGCATTGGGGCATCAAACGAAATATTTTGTTGGTACTGTTGTTGGGTATAAATACAGAAAAAAAGAGGAAATATACGAATTGAATAACACAGTCTGAGACTTCAGGTGAAACAAGGACGACACACACACGAAAAATCTCAAGCTTGCCTGGAGTCTCGCAGTTGTGCTATTTTCACTAGTTCGTTTGCTACCTGACTTTCTCTTCAAAAAAGGCCGTTTTTCATATAATTTTCGTGTTACGCGGCAAATATGTGTCTAAAACCTGCTCCATCAGGCAACTTCACGTTGCAAACATGGTCAGTACTTAAATGGTTCTTTCAGGGACGTCACTTGCCCCATTATATTGATAGTATAGTGAGCGTCATAACGGAAGAAGTGAGTCATATGCAAGCCACGCATAGAAAGCACAAAGTTAGGTCCCTTGATACAGTACACTATCATTCTGCTACCATACATAACCAGCACGCACGTCGTGCCACGAAAAAAAAAACACGCCGTTTTTTTTATATTTGCGTTTAATCTAGATTTAAACTCCGTCGCGTTATTGGTTTTTTTTTATCTTTCGTCGTCAAGGTAGTTAGCGGATCAATGATTGCCGCCACTTGTAAATATTACAAATTTAGGCTTTAGCTCCTGATTTTAGCACACAGTGCGTTTTTTTTTTTATTATCTAGGATCTACTGGTACCCCAGAATTGAAGCAAAAAAAGGACGGGTCGTTCGAACCATCCTGGGAATTTTTCGGCAGCCCTTCCCTTATTCCCTTAGTCAACGAAGAGCAGCTTTGAAACCCTGTTAAACAGTAATTTAGAGGCTTAGCGAGCAGACGGCGCACTCAGTCGAAGATCGATGACGGTGCCACCTGCTCGATGCGCTTACAGGTAGCAGATGGAGTCGCAAGCTTATTTCCAGCTAACTCAGCCCTTCAGCTCCACTGCGGCTTCGTTTGCAGTTCATCATGTCAAAGGACAGTCTGATTTTTCACAGGACGCGTATAATTCACGCTACAGTCGAATACCGTCGAACGCACCCGTCATACACCTTGCAAACTACTATAAACTTGGTGCGTATAGGCCCAGAAACGTTTTCTGAGCTTGCACGTAGATTCTGGGCTTGAACGGAAACCTTCGAACCCAAAAACTGTGTATGACGCCGCCATACCTGATCTACCTTTTTTTGCGTCCTCTTATTTTGTTTACATTACTTTATAATTACCATAGAAGTCCAGGATGTTGCCATTTTATATTCTATTGTGTCCTTCTCCCCAACACTGGTCATTGTGGTGGCTCGCCAACGGCCGTTGTAGTGGCTCGGCATCTCGGTAGACCAAGAGTAGGTTAACAGTGGCGGCTGTAGTCAGGCGCGCGTTTAAAATTTCTATATATATAAAAAAACTGATGAATCACCACCTTCAACTAGCAATCAGCACATCATGACCATTGTGCATCTTTACTGGTGGCTGTCATATATTCAAGACGAAAATCGGGCGCAAACAGCTGTGGACGCACCGATTGGCTGCCTCCACCCAAAACATGCTGTCCCGAAATTGTTACCATAGCGTTATCTACTTCTAGGTTTACGCTATGCGATACTCCGGTGTTACACAATCATGCCGTGTCATGTTCTATTTCGTTATAAATTCAGCAACAAAACCTTGACGATCAGCATATCTTCAGAAGTCTACCTTCTCGAAAAAATGGAATTCATGTTGCCGAATTAATTCGGGTTAAAGTAGAACCACCGCTATTTCGAATCCGGATATGGAAAGGCGTGTTTCTGATTCGAAGAGCGTGTGGGTGTCGTCGTTATAATAATGGCCGATAACTTTAGCAGAAAACAAAACTGTATTTACACTGATAAAATAGACGTATAAATATTTACAGTTGAAGATTCCCAGTCAGTTCATGGCGTTCGTATCGTTCGATCCGTCACTGTTCGATCCGATTGCTTGCCTTCCGTTGGCGTTCAGCTCATTCCGTTCACTGTCTGACGTTCAGCTGGCGTTCCGTTCGTTCCGTTCGTTCCGTTCACGATCAGTCTGCTTTTCCGCCCGTTCACCATCACCGTCAGTTCTCGATCTTCTTCTCTCGCTTGCCTTTCGCGTCGCCGAGATTTCTTTCTCTCGTTTTCTTCCTTTTCGAGCACAGTCACGCGCTCTCAGCCAAAAGCTGAACAGATTTCACTCGCGAAGGCCGCAATCGCGGGTGTCGCGGGTGAAGTGTAGATGAATGTTGTTTTTGGTGACTTTGCCAACTGTATATAGTTCGCTTATTTTGTAACACACTCCTGCCCCACGGAACGAGCAAAGCTTGGCACTTTACAGCCGGCAAGTTCCAGATGGTACAACAGTTGACAACAGTCACAGGGTTGCTCCGTTGGGCATTCGCACCAAGCACGCACGCACTTGGTTGTCCCTGTCTGTCTGAACCCTTTGAATCCTTTCCATCCTCCACATGAGCCTTGTTGTCTTGCTCCGGTCTCGATCTTTGCTTCGGTCACGGTCTCTGCTTTGATCCCGCCATCTCTAATTCCTTGCGGGTCAAATTCAGCAGCGTTGTGCACTTGTCCATCCAAGCAGAGCTTCGGTAACCTGGGATCTGTGCCCAGTTCGATTCCTTGTGCTCCCGAAGGAGGAGGTTCCGCAGCTGCGACGTCATCAAATCCCCGTTCTCCTTCGACTGCCTGTCCACGGGTTTCGAAGCCTCCGAACTTCCGACGATCCATTGTCCCAGACGATCCGCCTGGTCTGAGTTGGTGCGTGTCACTTTCACCTTTACGATAGGAAATGCCTTGTTATTGTGCTCCTGCAGCTTGATCGGCGGCTTCTTCGCGATGTTAGAGACTTCGTTCTTGGGCGAATCCGTTTTTCCAGCTGTATCCCATCGGTCACGTTTCTTGGCTGGAGGGTTTTCTATTTCTTCGTCAGGTCGGTCGATGCCCATTTCCGCTACTTTTTTGCCTTCTTAGATTCTGACTTCCCAGCATCTTCCTTTATTTCGAGTGCCTTGCCGTGGCCCACGCCTTCGTTTTCCTTCGCCTTCTTTTGCCTCTTCGCCTTTTCGTCAACACCGTTTCGAATCCCTCCGCCGTATTTTTCCTCTTGCAAGTCAGCTGCTTCATCGTTCCCGGTCTCACCGATGTCACTTTCTAAAACCTCCCTTTCTTTCTACGCCGAGACTTGCTCCATTTGGTAGTGTTCGTAGTTTCTAGAACCACCTCTTCTCCATCTAACCTTTCGTCGCGGCATTCATCGTCTAGAGCGTCCTTTTCTTGTTTCCGTCGTTTCCACCCTTCAACTGCCGTCTCCACGCGACCTTCCTTGTAAGGGGTCTCTTTCGTGGCCTCTACTTCCATTGTGTATTCTGCCTGTAGATTTCTGGACTTGCGCTTCGGCTTTGTCTTTGGTGCGGTGTCCTCATCCTCACTTCCACCTTCTGGATTGGTAGACCTCATAGATCTTTTACTTTGGCCAACGTTGAAGTCCTCCATGCGTCGAGCGAAGTACTCCTCGTATCTCATGCTGCTGGTGTGCGTGTTGGTATACTCTTGCGTCGCTACTGGTTTGTCGGTTTGGCATGTTTCACTTGCTTTTGAGCTTCGTGATGCTCGTATGTCTCCGCGTACACGTTTCATGACTTCAGTAGTCTTCCTTCTTCCTCTCGTCGATCTGATGGGGGCAGGTAAAATTTCCAAGTTTACCCTCGCCTGCCAATAAGTCGCTTGGGTGTAATCGTATGACCCAAAGCTTCGAGCGCTTCCCGTCCGTCTCGCTGCACGGGCTTTCCTTCGTGATCTCCTTGTACGACGTTTTCCACGTTTTACACAACGTAACGATGAGCTGTGACTGAGCTGGGTGGCGGCCCTTCGTCTTTGTACATAGCTGACCTGACGTCTCTGTTGATTCTTCTTAGCGTTGACCGGACGACCCCGACCCTTGAGGTTTTTCGTCCCTCTTCGGCTTTTTCTGATGTAGCCCGCTGTTGTCATGGCTGATTCCCCTGGGCAGCTTTCTCATAACTCTTTGAGCTTCATCTCCCGACAAGACCTTTCTCACTTTCCTGCGTCGTAGATTGTTTCTACGACCCCACCGCACTGCTTTTGTCCGATTTGAGCTCCCGGACTGCGCCTCCACTAGCCGTGCTTCCTTCACTTCTATGCTTCTCGGTCTAGATGTTCGGTCTCCAGCGCGTTCCGAACCGTGCAGGTTGCGCTCGGGTCTATGGCAACTGCAACAGCTTTGGTCAATTGTGGAAATCATAACCTGTTGATTGTTACCTTTCACGTCAAGGTTGTTCTTTGGTGCTCTGACTGTAGTCAAAACGTTCAACTCTTCAGTTTCTTTCACCATCATTTCCACAGCCACCGATCGAATGGCGGATTGTATTTCTTCAGTGTTTTTCGGATACCTTGGACTGTCTTTCGCACTTCCATTTTGAAATTTGAGTCTTGAAAGGTAACCGACAATTCGATCTTCATATTCGCACACGTCCAGGTACTCCTCTTCCAAATCTTCGTCTGATATCAGCGGCTCGATCTCAGAATCAGTACTTCTGAGCTGGTACTGAATGCTTCTCAGGACTTCTTCACTTTCATGGAGTTCTTCCTTCGGTACAGTCTGTTGGAAGGCTACGTCTAAATAATTGAAAAGGTGTGTCACCTGACTTCGAAGTGCGGTTCGTTTCTCCTTGAGTGTTTGCATGTTGACTTCGTTTCTTTGTGTTAATTTAGTAGTTGGTATAGTTGCAGGATTTTCTTACTTGTTATGGCGTTGTTTTTGAGCCCGTTGAGGAGGATGACGCTTGGCTCCTCCGTTGCGTTTGTTCTTGACGCCTCCCGTTTTATGCAGTCATGTTTTCACCATTTCAGAACACCCACAGGCTTTCTGACAGCGTTCCAGGCAGGCGGTCAACAAAGTTCAAAAGTCCGCTTACCCCGTTCGGTCTCTTTCCCGGGTTTCGGCGCCATAATGTTTCTGAATCAAAGAGGTTGTGTGGGCGTCGTAATTAAATAAGGCAATTAACGTAAAAACAAAACACAAACTGTATTTACACTACTAAATCCATCGAATATACATCATCACAGAGAAGTGTCTCGATCGGCTTGTGATATTTGCGTGTAGCACTCTCCGTCGACGCTTGGAAACATCAGTCTCCCCGGCGTCGTGCCGATGTCGAGGACAACGGGAGAACCCGAGTCGGCGGCAGGTCTCGGGCTTCGGCTTCCTTCGGACTGCCGAGTTGCGGTGACGACTCGCCCGCTCTTAAATCTTTCTCGTCGTCTGTGGGGACCGGATCTTCGCGGTTCGACATGCTGATAGTGAACCTAAATCTCGTGGAAAACACTTAGGCAATCCGCCAATCAGGTATTTTATGTAGTCACATCGAATCCATTTTACGTCGAAACGAACCCTTCAATCTTCACTCCGCATTTCTTGGCAAGCGCAGACACCAATAGTCCTCGCCACCGCTCGGATAACGCAGCTATAATATCACACAAAAATTCTAAAGGATTTTGTACAACGTTGGTACAACGAAGTTCACGATAAACAAATTACCAAATCTGCTAACTTGAGCATGTTCACTAGTCTAGATTCAACATTGCGCCGCCAGATATTGAGAAAAGGAGCAGTAAATTTACTTTGCACAGATTTCTTTTAAAAACAATCGGTTGTGCGTTACGAAGAACATGGAATAAATTTAAACGGACGAACCGCTCTGCCGACATTTGTTAGAAAAAATGTGTTACAAAATAAGCGAATTATATACAGTTGGCAAAGTCACCAAAAACAACATTCATCTACACTTCACCCGCGACACCCGCGATTGCGGCCTTCGCGAGTGAAATCTGTTCAGCTTTTGGCTGAGAGCGCGTGACTGTGCTCGAAAAGGAAGAAAACGAGAAAAAGAAATCTCGGCGACGCGAAAGGCAAGCGAGAAAGAAGATCGAGAACTGACGGTGATGGTGAACGGGCGGAAAAGCAGACTGATCGTGAACGGAACGAACGGAACGCCAGCTGAACGTCAGACAGTGAACGGAATGAGCTGAACGCCAACGGAAGGCAAGCAATCGGATCGAACAGGACGGATCGAACGATACGAACGCCATGAACTGACTGGGAATCTTCAACTGTAAATATTTATACGTCTATTTTATCAGTGTAAATACAGTTTTGTTTTCTGCTAAAGTTATCGGCCATTATTATAACGACGACACCCACACGCTCTTCGAATCAGAAACATTATGGTGCCGAAACCCGGGAGCGAGAACGATTGAGGTGACCGGATTTTCCACCTTTGTGGAACACCTGCCTGGAACGCTGTTTCCGAGAGCTGTGTGGGAGATCGTCAAACATGGAACGTCTCAAGGCAAAACGTGGAGTGAAGCGGTCGCAAAACACGAAAATTATCCACGAGGCGACAGCGGGGATGGAGACAGCGGACTTGGCATCGTTGACTGCCTGGCTAGAAAGGCTGAAGGCCAATAACAGGGCTCTTCAAGAGTTGAACGTGGAGATAGAAGATCATGTATCGGAACAAGACCTCGTCGCAGAATACACAACGGTCACGGAGTACGACGACGAGGCCATCCGAATGATGGCGCTGTTGGACTGCAAGGCAGACTCACTGAGACGTAAGGAACAGCAGGCACAGGCCATCCAGATGACCACATCCGCGACAACATCTGCGACTGCCACTACAGACCTGGGAAGAACGCGCACCAACGTGACTAGCGGCGTGAAGCTTCCCAAGTTACGCCTTCAAACTTTCAACGGTGAGGTCAGCGCGTGGCAGAGCTTCTGGGAGCAGTTCGGTCGTGCTATCCACGAAAACGATAGCATCCCACGATCGGACAAGTTTCAGTACCTGCGCAACCTTGTCACCGGACCAGCGGCGGCGGCCATCGCTGGACTCCAGGCAACTGAGGCGTGCTACGACGATGCCATTGAAATCCTGACACTGCGTTTCGGTGATAAACGAAGGATTGAGCAAAATCATCTGGCGAAGCTCCGAGCACTGCCTCCTGTTGCCTCCGCGAAAGACACGAAAGGCCTCCGAAGGATGTACGATCACGTTCAGACGAACATCCGCGGTCTGAAGGGGCTCGGCGTGGGATCGGCAACGTACTGCACGATGATGACCGATATCCTCCTCAAGGCCTTGCCGAGCGAAGTCGTCGTAAATTATCACCGGCAGCAGGCAAGCAGCCCTGCCAACAGGTCGTCGGGAGAAACGCAAAACAGTCCGACTTCACTGACTTCACCAGCGGTGCCGGACACCGGACAGCCTGTCGACGGACCACTTTCCACCCGGAGCGCTTCAAGGCCGCCCTCTTTCGCCGATGCCGAAGATGAGCTCGCCGATATTCTAAGCTTCCTTCGGATTGAGGTTGAGAGTAGGAGAGAGCCGGAGTAGTTGAAGAACGGCAAGAGACGCAGAAGAAAAGGCCTGAAAGGCCCAGAATGCCAGCAGCCTCTGTGCTACACGCAAATATCACAAGCCGATCGAGACACTTCTCTGTGATGATGTATATTCGATGGATTTAGTAGTGTAAATACAGTTTGTGTTTTGTTTTTACGTTAATTGCCTTATTTAATTACGACGCCCACACGACCTCTTTGATTCAGAAACAAGGCGTGTGAGTTTCCAGGCGTAACTCAGACTGTTGAAGGCATTATGAATTATTTATCATTGAAAGTTTAATAAACAAGATATTTGAGAATGGGATAAAAATCCTTAAATTAATTTCAAACGATTCTTTGGAAATAATTGAGCAGCATTAATATCCAAACTCTTCGTTAACCCTAGTCGGTAATAAAAAATCTATACTGAATTTCATTTCCAAAAAGAACATCATTATGAGTGAGATTATACAAAATTATAACCCCTTGGCAAAACAAGTAGATAGATTTCAGTAGACAAAGTCAACTGTCTTCGAGAGCTTTCATAAAACAACCTAAAAGTGCAGGATTCGCTATTTGTAGTCTGTGTATTTTTTCAGTATAGATCAATAATGCCTAGGTTCGGAAATATGTACTGTAACATCAAATTTTGGTTCATACTTTAAGATTTTTCCTTGCGTCAAGAACAAAAAAAATATTAATAGATAATAAATCTCGGTTAAAATGCAATTATTGCTGACTATTTTTCTTTACGCCAATAATGAAGATAATTCTTGATATTTGACAACAGTCTGTTAGGGTTGAATGTGCTTAAATTCTCTCACTTGACTGAATGAAAGCTCTCAGTTGTGCTTTGTAAAAGCTGTACCAGATGACGCCGGCCGTGATCGCTTCCATCACACTACTACGCCACCATTTCCCCTAAGGTATATGAGCGTGCAGTTGAATTTACGCTATCAATTAAAGGCTTCCTCAACATAACAGGAACGCGGTTCTGGTTTATGTGATACCGAACTCGGCGATTACATCTGACTTGTACTTCTCTCCAGCTTCTACTGTTTTCCCTCTTACCTTGGAGTAGGACGGAGATGACCGGAGCGCCATTGGGCTTCATAACCAACATATTAAACCAAAAAACAACTTTGCGAAAAAAAAATACTTCGTTTCACACAATACCTGCCGACCGCATAAATAAGTTTTATGCTTTGAGGTCCATCGCCTGAACCACAAAATTATCCAGCATTGCACATGTGCTTTAGAAGGTTCACAAACTAGAGAGTGGTCATCTCGTAAGAGCACGTGAAATCAATGCTAAACATCAATGTAATTGCGACATAGATCCTGCATATGATTTGTGATTATCTGTTCTAAGCCTATTATCCGAGCAAGATGGACACAACCATTAACTGAGAGATAAAGTATCCTGTAATGCTGGAGCTTATGCGCCAACATCTTGCCGACCAGCGGTGGGCACAGGTCTGACACTAGTGCTGCGCAAGTGCTCGACAGGAACTTGTGTTCAATCAGTGAGAACGTCAAACGTCAAATGCTGGTGCAGCACGCGACTCATATGTGCCCTGTTATAGCCTCTGGTAGCTGCCAGAAAATCCAGCACTAAGAGCTGGTTACCATAAAGGTGTTACTATAACGGGGCCTTGAGTCAAAGCATAATATTGTCGACCAAAAGAAAGGGCAGCAATGACATAAACACATATTTATTAAAATCCAGAAGTGGTTGACGCATTGTGCGTGCTCTAATTTGTTATCCAGAACGTTGTAGAGTTATGAACAAGAGTAGAGATCGAGTGCGTATTTCATGCGGAATATACGAGGGATGCACCCATTTGTAATTAATCGTAGTCCTCAAGCAAATGTAGGGTAAATATAATGTAAACAATTCAGTACAGTATGATAGGTAAATAAAAAAATGTTTGGGAAATTATTTTAGGGAAGATGTAGAAACACACATCATAAGAAAAAATAAGTGGGCTCTTAAATATTTGTATTTCTTGATTAACACTACTCGAGCCAGAGTTAAGGAAGTTGATTGTATCTTACGCTATTTGACAACCGAATACTCTGTATTAAGATTATATCAAATTAGCTCGTTTTAATCTCCTTTGCGTAGATCCCATTTATAATGCATTGTTTCTTTAGAAACCTTCAATGAGAACGATTGTAATGCAATTAACTTTCTATTCAAAATTGTATAACGGATACAAACATTGCCGTTTGTGACCCCTTTGATTGTAACTGGTTCTACTCCAGTTTTTTCGACACAGCTTGTTTCTAGTATTTTATTTATTCAGGGACCCCTATTACAATGCAAGTATAGGATATTTTGTAGCTTTTATAAAACCATGTTTTTTGGGTAACATAATTTTGCCTAAACCTTATACATGACCAAACATACTGATCGGCACAATTGTATGCACAATTTTCTAAATATTTGTCAAATATTGTTTTTGCGAAATACTTTTTTGTGAATAATTTTTTTCTATCAGCGGTCACTTAAATTCCTAGGCAGCTCAGTTTACTGCATATGCACTATAAATATAAAACAAATATAGTGTATTTTTATATGTACTAAACTTCAAAACTCCTTCATGGGTATTAAACTTGAGTCAAAATAACCATAAGGGAGTTTTCTTTTTTATTTACGTGCAACCAATTGAGTGTAAAAATCTCAAACAGTATACATTTGTTACCGGTTTCTTTTCGCCTATAATGGCGTAGCTTTTATTTTAAGTCTGGGTGTTATTTTTACCTAATGATGCCTTCAAGTATGACTTAAAGAAGGTATCTCAATATATCTATAGAAGCAGGCACTTGATATGTATATATTAAGTCGGTTGTATTACACGATAGTCTCAATACAGTTTTAACGTTTTATACAAAACGCAGTCATTAGCTTCAGCTGAAATAATCACTAGCTTTGCATGTAGACATCGGTGGGAAATAATGAAAACCGATCCACAGGCCTTATGTGTAACACGAGTGATTTGGCAGCATTTTTCATTGAAATTAACGCACTCTTCCGTCATTCTTTCATACTTGAATGATAGTTCAAGTACTGTTTACTGTTGAGCATCAATTGCATTTTTGCTCGTTTTATGACATTACATATAAGTCATCGCAGGTAAAAGTAATTATGCAAACATTAGGCTCTCCGGTAGATGCGAGAATGCATTCTTGGAGTCCGGTGGTATATCCTGAAACGAAAAGAAAAAATGAAGATCATAAAGATTGTATAAGGGTGTGTGGTCTCGTCCGGTAAAATATTGTCCATATTTTGCCACCCTTCTCTCCCCCTACGCGATACTCATAAATTGTTATAAGGGTATTGTAATTAATATTAGTCAGAGAAATATATAAAAGCACATTTGAACAATTCAGAAAGGGTGAGCATTAGCCTTGCCCTATTAGATTGCTAAGAATATCTAAACTAATTCTTCAGAGTACTCTGTACACACCTGTTTTACAGGTTATGAATATATTACACACCATGAAATAGAATTTACGAATTAATATCTCAATATTTGAAAAAAATACTAAACGTACACATATAAATTCGCTGTAGTATTTTAGAGATTTACAGGAAACTAGGGAATCCTAAATTTCTGATTACAACAATTTTGTTTTATTAGAAGGCAAAGAAGTTAGTTTATTGAGCACGTTTATTCATAACTAAAATAAGGGTTAATATTTTGTAAAATATGGGGAATCTTTCAAAGTTCCTTTAAAGTACTATATTGAAGATACGTGACATGAATAAAAATTAATCGGTTGATATTTACACTTAGTAGAATTATTATTGTAATTAATGTACACATCGCGACACTGTTAGCGCGAACACGACATCGGCGCATTTTCGCATTTTACTTCTAGATAGTATTAGCGAGCACGAAATTTTATAGCTTACATTACAGAACTAAATGAGCTCTTTCCGTAGCAATAATAACTTGGATGACATCCCTTGGTTTCAAAGAGAAAAACTGGAAAAACCGGCGATCGCTTGTTCGCGCTAACTGTGTTGCGCTCTGTACCACAAAACAACCCACAAACATATGCACTATGTTCTTAAATCAACTTTTGAAAAAGGGGTGAGAGTTATAGGAGTGCCGTATTCACTATGTGTTTATAAACGCATTGGCCGTTAGACGAGGAGATAATGGTCAATGTAAGTTTACTAATTAAAATATATTTTCTAGAAACTTTTTATTCATTGGTTGTAGGGACATGTAACACTGGCGGTACTAACGGCAGTTACTATCGCAGTTTAAGCACTGGCAAAACATGTAACTTTTTTTAGATAATAATCGCCCAATCCGTGTTTCACTTTGGCCCGATTTTAAAATTGCGCGCAAAAAGAGCGTCTCAAGCTCTGTCCACAATACCGCTTAGAGAGAGACCTAGTCACTTCAGCTACGTCGTCAGTGTCGACGACTCACCTCCAAGGACACGCTGCCGACAACGCTACCAGATTATCTCACTTGCTGAACTCCCGCAAAGGGGGTACCCCCTCACTCCATTCAGTCCTCCTTCTGTCGTTTGAAGCGCCACCTATTTTTTTCTTCAAAACTGTGTTCCACAGAGTACGGTGAAACACCACCTAAATCTTCAAAACAGATGCATTCCACAGAACACACTGCAGCGACCATAGCAGCCGTCCTCCCCAAAACGGTGGCGCTTCAAACGAAGGGAGGCAAGCTGTGTTGGGAGACGAGGAGGCGGAGGGGGTGAGGGGGTCTAATGTTTGTACAAGCAGCGCTTATGGGCAGTTCCGTAGCTGAGGTAATTTAATAACGCTTATTTCCTATGTAAGGACGAAATGATTGATGCGACCACACTCTTCGATACCTCATTGTGGGCAGCATTTTCTGGATGCACTGTTTTAGCGATATTTCTAAATCGACCTAAACAGAAACTAAAAAAAAATATTGATGAATGTTTAAAACGTAATCTCTTTGCAAATTCTTTAAATTATTCTGACCTTCGATAGTATTTGTCATCTATACAGAAATTTCAATATGAGCCATACCCCCAACAATTAAAAGGTTAGTTAACAGATTTGAGTTAAGTAGCTAACTTAGCGTGACAACTATTTCTTCATCTAATGTCCACCAAGTCTGACACTTCCATAGTGAAGACAGCGCTCGTCTAACTCTCGCTTCCTCTAAAAAACAATATGTCTGGAATAAAAGCAAAACACGTTACATATTTCTTATCTGGCGGTTTACAAGGCTGCGTGTTCGGCATTTCGAAGGGTGTCGTCTTTTATGGAAGGCATCATACGATTTTTATTTGATAACTAAATTGAAATACTGCCATATCTAAGTGTATATTGTGCGCAAGCACCCCTAAAAATCCTTCTGTTTAAAATATTTGTGAAAACATACAGAACATGAAAAATACTCTGAAAATACTGCAACTTAGCAAATAAATTGTCCGACACATTTGGCACGTGACCTGATTGAATTTACAGACAAAATAAAAGCCTCCAATCTAAGCGACGAAATTGAATGGCATGAACAAACAGGGGACTTAGTAGTGTCAACAAATAAGTATAATATAATTTCATATTCGGTATGAGCCTACAAAAGAGGGAGAAGCTCTTGACAGGCATCCATGCCTTTTTGCATTCGTTCCTCTGCAAAACCATAAATCAGACGCAAAAAAAAAAAAACAATTTAGTTAAGGGTTGCGCCTGACAGCTTCATATGCTTTCTGTTAGAATATCAACAAAACAATATTTACTTGCTGCACAATAATTTTTACGTTTCTCAGTTCAAATATCTTTTTGCTCAAATTCTGTTATGGCGTTTAAAGGTAGTAATATTAGAATACAAAGTTAATGAGTTATAATAAAACTCTATTTGATGTACAGCAGAAGATTACGAGATTAAGAAGAGTGTTTCTCACCTTTTCAAGTTTGCTATACCAGACATTGCACGGATCCATCGTTGCAGCCATCCCACTGTCAAGAGATTTCTGTTAAGGAAAATATACAATTACAAAGAGCTCCTTTTATTTAAAAACAATGTCATAATGCGTGATTTGTTTAAGTAGTATAAGTTTCATGGTATGTGGTAATTCGTAACTTTGTGTAAACATAATTTGTAAAGTTATGTCTATTAAGATTATTAAGATTACACTTTGTTATAGTATGAATACTACAACAGCTAGCAGAACATTTATTTATTCTTGCATCCGAGATTTAAAAAAAACTTTTTTAAAAGTAATATTTGAATGATACAATACAAAATATTGTGCACAACATTAAACCATAGCCGTATGTGTTTTGCATATTAAATTAGAAAGACAAAGTTGCTTGCGATATCATTTTTTCAAACGTTTTATACCCGCACTAGTCTACCACATCTAATTGTACACTAATTGATATTTTACCTATTTAATGCATATCAGGCTTCACAGAACACCCAGTGGCAAATTATATCAAGATAAATATAAATATGAAGTACCATATAAATAGTCGTCTTTCAAGACTTCCGGCCTGCATAATGTAGAAATTACATCTTTGCAAAAACTCCGATTCTACTCTACAATTCAATCAGATTGTCTCCCTCAGAAGAATAAAAAATTCATTACTCTTATGTAAAATTGACAGCAACAAAAATATACAAAAACATATTTCATAAACGGGTTTGGTTTTTATTGTTTCTAAACACAGCACAATCTAAAAAAGCACGGCGATAACATAAGCATAAACAGAATGACAAAGGTTAACATTTATGATATATTACTTTTTTTTTCATCTACTACAAAGCCAATTGCTGCAATCTCTAGAGCGAATTTAGTGAATGACAAGATGGAAATGGGTCTAGATATAATATTAATGTCTGCAATGTGATACTGAGCTCTATACTTTACATGCCTCGTCATGATTAATGTGACATTGGAAATACCTACCTTTGATTTTATGATATTATGGCCTCGTCATTTGTAGCTCTTTTTCTTTATGAGTTCGCGGAAAAGTAGTCGCACGAGAACTTTTAGAAGTGAACGATATGGGGAATGTTACTCTTACTTTACCACCTCGGGTGCTTGTCTCAATTCCCAAGATGTGAATAGTTATGCCGTGGATAGGTTTTGCCCAAGTCCTCAAGGGAGCGAAGTTCTAGGTAAAACTTCATACTTAAACGGAAGAAAATATGCTGCATTTTTGTTTTGTACATGTCCTATTACGAAATAAACCGTACGGCGTTTTATGGCAGACGACAGAGTATTACTGATGCTTCAATTTTTGTGCTACAAGCAACATTTTAATATATTATCCTAGAGCAAACGGCGTTAGTGTCCTTAGAACTAAAATATGTTTTCCTAAGATTTGGTTGCAGGAACACAATTCTTGGTTAAATATTCGTGTATATTTATGGCTACTTGCAAGGTTAAAATTTTCGGGCTCTATCGTTTACGTGCCTATATCTTATAGGTTTCCAAGAATCACATTTTACTAGTTTCTAATATAACTATATGTAATGTTAAGAATAATAAAGTTAAAAAGGAAAACTTAGTTTTTGCTCACCTTGGCAAAACGCCGCGGTATGTGGCCTTGGAGGACTCCTCTTTATGGTCGCGTAGGGAGCTCCATCACATCTTGCCTGTAATATTTAAAACATACAATAATAATTAGACGAAAATGCATAATATAAAAGAGACATATGATGTGGCAGTAATTTTTGTTCAGACAAAGGGAATTTTAAAAGAGTTCAATCTGTTCCCCCCGACGCTAGACTGCTGAAGCCTTTTCGGAATTTTTAGATGGCGTTGATGAGGACGGTGTTTGGATCTTAAGTGTATATTAGCTTTTTAATTTTAACACAAAAGGTGTTAGAAGGGCAAAACTATATATATATATATATATATATATATATATATATATATATATATATATATATATATATATATATATATATATGGTGTTTAAATTATTAGCATACACTTTGCTTATACGAAACGGGGTAATCGCGCCAACTCCAGCCGCCATGACACGGAGAGGAGATACTTTCGGTCCTGCTATGTTTACCACTAGTGTTGGAGTGGTGTGCGACGACTCTTGGTTTTGTATCGAGCACTAGTTATGCTCAAAAGCCCCCCTGTCGTGCTTTTGAGCGGCAGAACCGCACTTGCACGAACAAAATATCCCACGTGAAGCTTGTTCATTTTCTCGGGATGAGGGCGCGACACCGACGCTGCCGAGCCTGGGTGATTGCAGGACGGCGGAATTAGCAGACGGTGCTAGCCTACTTCGATGTGCTGCAGACAAATGGTGCAATGCGAAAAACGCGAGTCGGCGCCAGCTGCGCCGACGGCGCCTCGACTGATCATGTCCCTACAGCGATAGATGCCAACCGGACCTGAAAGGTGGCACAGTGCTCTGAGAAAGAAACCTAGAATTCAAAAGCAAGCAAGTCAAAACATTAGAAAATTGTGCCATGTAGAGATGCGCGTCGCTCGGAGGAAGTGTAATAAAAGCTTTGGGAAGATTGTCGGCTAAAACCAAGACCCATCTCGGCCACCCCTGCGGGAAAGCTCGGCACTTATCTTCGGCGCCTGGGGAGGTGCGTGCCCATCGCAGTTGCCTTGCTGTTCACGAAGCAGTGTAACGGGTTTAAGCACCTGGGGGTTTTAGGTCGCGAAGATGCGCACGCGATACCTTTGGCATATTTGTATTTGTTTTAGAAACAATTGTTCCCTCATTTCATCCAAGGGACCAGGAAGGCATGTCTATCCTGTATAATTAAATTTCAGAAGGTACCGCAGTTGATCTTCGCCGGCTGAGAGTTTTAAGCTATGCACTACTCTCTGCGGGTCCTCAAAAATAAGTAAAAGCAATAGCCAACCGGAAGCGACATTCTCGCCCCTGAAGTCTGGCCATGTTTGTTGTTGTTTCCCTCCGAATAACCGGTATAGGCGATAATAAACTCACGGTTCTTTAGAGGAGAACTTCAGCTCTAATTCTACAGGCTTCTCTGACAATACACACTTAACAAAAAAGATATAAATCCTAAGTTAACTTAAAATACCTTTACTTCTCAATGAGGTTTGCAGTGTATTAGTATGACGTCACTTCAAATTTGTTCAAATGCACCTAAAACTGCAATAGCTAGCATGATTAAACATTATGCTATCTTTGCTTTTGGCATTGGTTAAATTCTGTGTACCTTATAAAATATCTTGCTTGAGTACTTGTGCGAGCTCTTACTTGGTGCGTAATAAAATTAAGCGTAGTTTTGTTTACCATTTGTAAACTTATAGCGGGGTTTGTACTTCATATGATAAATATTTAATTTCGTAATGTTTTCTCTCAATTGCGCAGATTATATTTCACTGCGATACGAAGACTGATCTGAAATATGATGGTCAATATTTTAGGCCAGTCAATTTCCCATGTTTGACTAATATTTCTACGAGTACATACTGTGCAAGGGCAGAACACCAATATCAGAAATAATTCCATTGGACTAATATTTTTTACTTCTATTAATTTTGTTAAAATGCGTAATTAGATGACTAATACATATCGATTAATATATTTAAATATCGTCAAACAACCGCTGATCTCATGAAGGTAAGCTCGTAATGTGTTATTTTTATTAGTGCTTCCCCTGTAATAGGACATAGTATGGTGCAGTGCAGATGAACGTTTTTTCTGGAAAGTTCTGGAGAGTAGCATGGACTCACCCGGTATGCTAAGGATATGGCTGCGGTACACTCAGGGTCATCCAAAGTCCTCTGCTGGTTTACTTGCAGGGCAGAGTAGGGTTCCGCGTACTCGTGGCCATCCCCTCTCCGACCTGAGGTAGAAAAGGTTGTCAGTACTATTGCTAATGAACTAACCATGTTATATATATATATATATTATTTGGAGAACAAAAGCGAAGCTCAATATACGGGGACAAAATGCACACCGGTTTTACATACTCCTGAGTTTAGAGTAACACACATAGTCACGTGCAGTATAAAATTGCCGCGCCGCAGTTTATTGGCTGCACTTTAGCTCAAACTAAAAAAACAGCTAAGACATTGGATTGGGCTTATTGGTTCATTATGATCTAGAGGGCTTGAAAGCGCAAACAACAGGCGAAGCAGAGACACATACAACACAGACTCGCGCTAACTTTCAACTGATGTATTCAGAGGAAACCACCCAGCACACATGCGTGAACACTATTTCCTATCTCGTCAACCCCCTGTGATGAAAGCAACTCATAAACACAAACAAAAGATGGCAATGATTTAAATATTCGTATCAAGTTCAACGTGTCTACACAAAACCATATAGAAACGAAACTTCCTTGTCATTTGGTAAAATCAAAGGCCTGCTGACGCATTTGTTTCCTCAGGACTTTATAAAATACGCTTCAACTATTTCCCTATCAGTCCTGTTGTTTGCCAGTTTAATAAATATTGTTAATTCTAACAGGGAATCACACCCGCAACGCGTGCAGTGTACTGCAAGTTTCCCTCCGATTTGTTACGAACCGCTAGATGATGTTCACGCGCCCTTTCATTAAAACACCGCCCAGTCTGTCCAATACACACTCGAGCGCAGGTTAGTGGAATTTCGTAAACAACAGTAGAGGCACAAGCTGTGTTCTGAGTGACGTGCTTCTTCAAGCATTGAACACGTTTTTGTCCGGTAATCATAGGACAAACTATTGCCTGCTTCCATGGAGCGGAGAAAACAACATTGACATCGTAATTAATTGCTATTTTTTAAGATTGTGCGACATCTTGGGTTAATAAGGTATCACTTGAGCTCTTGATTATTTAAGTTTTTCTCGCTGACCGTCCTCTCCTTTTCCTTTACTTTTGATCTTTTGTAGCAGGTTTTTGCACACGCTGGTAATCAAACAGGCGGGGTAGCCCGCCCTGTCTAAGCGATCTACCTGAAGTTTAAAGCTAGTCGTTCAAGCGTGATTGCAGCTTTTTTGAGAGCAGCCTGAAGACAGGTGAAAGCAATCCCTCGCTTTATAAGCTTAGAATAAGCGCTATCAAAAGACAAGAGGCTCTTTCTTGAACGTGGTTACTACAACCAGTGCACGTGTTTATCTGTAAAAGTAAGCTCTAGGTATAAAAAACAGAATACACCTGTTTATGGGAAGCTCCCCGGTGGACATTAATCAGTCCGACATAGCCTCAAATAATTTGACGACTTTTGTAAGAACGTCATTAAAACACATCCTCGAGTGATCATCCACAATAACCAGAAAATCGTATACATTTTTAAAAATCCTAAGCACATGCATCTCACTAAGGCCTTCTAGTATGCGCTTGTCCATGGATACTAGAAACATATCACACAAAACTGTGGCTAACGAAGAACCAATGCGAATACCCCCTTTTTGCCCATAAATTTCACCATTAATGTCGACCGCATATAAAATTCGAAAAACGCTAAAAAGCAGTCGCTGCTGTCACCTTTAGAATTTTAAACCCAATTTCCACTGATTAATTGATATTGTCCCGAGACAGCACTAAAGACTCCTCCATGTGGTACCGAATAAAACAGATCCTCTACATGAATCGAGAATAACCGAATGGGATTTCGGCATTCTCATCTGTAGAACTTGCACTATTTCACTTGAGCTCCGGAGCCAAAAAGAATCATAACTTGCCACGTGCCACCCTTAGGAACAATGACTTAAACAAGGTGTCGCACAACCTTTATAAAATATCAATTATGTACGATATCAATGATCTTTTCTACGCTCCATTCAAGCCGGCAAAAGTTTCTCCTATGGTGATTAGACAGAAACGTGTTTCATGCTCGAAGAAGTACGTCACTCAACACATAGCTTGGGCCTCTAATGTTGTTTACGAGATTCCACTAACCGGCGGGCGCGTGTATATTGAACAGACTGCAGGGTGTTTTAATGAAAGGGCGCTGAACATCGTTTAGCAGTTCGTAACAAATCGGGGGGCACACTTTGCAGTACACGGCATGCGGTGCAGGTGTGATCAACACCACCTGAGACAGAAGGCCTCCACACGCGTCATCACAGTCAGATCGATCGAGGCCTGTGATTGGCCACGAGTGCTGTGTCAGTGTTCGGCTGGGGATCATGTCCAATCAGCGCGTCGAAGGTTGGCTCGGGCCCAAGAGCCCGAGTTAGCGCGATCCGACTCTGATGACGTTTCATAGAGGGAGAGGAGACCATACGGAAGTTTTCTGTGTAGGTGGTGTTGGTATGATCCTTTGTTAGAATTAACAAAGGTTATCAAAAGATGCAAAGAGCAAGACTGAAAGGGAAATAATTGAAGCATATCTTATAAAGTCCTCAGGTGACAACTGCGTCAGCACGCCTTCGAGTTCACTAAATGACAAGGAAGTTTATTTTCTAGATAGTTTTGTTTGGACACGTGTAACTGATACGAATGTTTAAATTATTGCTATATTTTGTTTGGGTTTATGAGTTGCTTTTATCACAGGGGTGGGCAAGATAGGAAGGAGTATTCACGCATGTGTGCTCGATGGTTTCCCTTGATTAGATCAGTTGAAAGTTAACGCCAGTCTGTGTTGTATGTGTATTTTCTTCGTCCGTGTTTTTTGTGCTTTTAAGTCCTCTAGATCAAAAGAGCACTAACATGTGACGTTTCGTTGTTCATGATCCTTGTTTTGCCCCGTTTGTTTTTAGTGTAGAAAGCATTCAAAAGAAATGAAGAACGGGATGGACTGAGTGCATTTCTTTCATCTCATACACAAAACGTTTTTAGAAATTTTTTGCGAAGCATAATTGCGACTGGATTTCAGCAACCTATTTATGGAGTCAATTTCAGCTCTCTTATATATAAAAAAGGTAACATCAATGGTGCATTTGTTCGGCCTCTCGCGGTTTGGCATAAATAAAAAGAAAAAACATCGCGACCGAGATAATTTAATTGTCTCTAGTCGAGTGCAGATTAAACAAAATATTTGCAGCGAAAGTTGCCTTCAAAGTTGTATGATACCCGAAGTGCATCATAAGTAATTGGTGAGGAATTGCTCTGTCACGTGGAATATATATTCCCGCTAAATTGAGCCGGGAAACTGAAGGGTCGCATTGGTCACGTGATGTAATGTAACGTGACGTCTATTTCTCCCAAAAAATTTAGAGGCAAACTGGATTGGTATTTTTGTCACAACACGTAAATTTTCCCGCTAAATTCAGCAGCTAACTAAATTGGTGTAAGCAAATCACGTGACGTGAATTTCCCGTTAAAGTTAGCGGGGAAAGTGAGTTCATGTTTTATGCCACAAGACGTGAATTCTCCGGTTAAATTTAGCTGCGAAACTGAGTTTACACATAGGTCACGTGCCGTGAATTCCCCCTAGGTGTACAGGTGACCTGACGTCAAGGAATGTCATGTGACGCTACTTTCTCTGCTAAACTTAGCGGAAAATGCATGGACGGACCGACACAATTTTGGTGATAGGTGGGGTGGGGGGGGAGGGAAGGTGGCGTTAAAAATCCGTTTCGTGCTTTAACTACTCCTCCTTTGCGTACCTTTTAGCGATGCACTGGCAACGCAAACGTGATTGGTTAACGTGCGGTCTTCGACGAACAACTTGGCCGCCGAAAAAGATTTTCAACGAAATATAAACGTCATGATAGTTAACTGAGCGTGTGAAACGTCATGCATTTCATCAAATGATAAATTTACTTCGTTGGTCTAGATATGTTTCTTTTGGCCTTCATCATTCACGTAGGTGCCTAGGAGTATCGCATTTGTCTACATTAGGGAGATCAAGGCAAACACTCCGCAGAAACCATAGCCTACGCCTTTCCAACCCCAAGCGTCACCATTGGTGAATAGAAGTGGCGCCATCTATCTCCCGTCAGCCTCATCACCAGTGCTTCTCACGGCGTCTCGGAACGAGCTTTACGCTAGCGCAGGATGACGCCAAGATTGATGCTCAAACTGCTTTCGGGTAACTACGAATATCGTCCAGCTTCAGCGTGACTTCCAGCTAGTATTGGCCACGCCCGCAAAAGAGGGTGACATGCCAGCTTCGGGATCGCGCTTATCTAAGTGGTGGATAATTTCTGGCTGCAACGATGAGTAGCCACGACCAACATTTTCCATGACTTTGGCAGGGGCGGTAGGTCGGGACATGCTAGATATACGTTCACGGGGAACATCTTCCCAATCAGTGCTGCAAACGCAAGAAAAAAAGCTTTTTTGTTCGAACATTTTAGACGTGAGTATAGGACCGACATAAGCGAGCGTTGAAGCGGGTCCGAAAAAATTCATCTGCGTTTTATTTTAGGTCAAGATTAAGAAAGCAAGAAGAGCACGATCATAACGCGAACAACAAAGGCAGCTGCAGTAAATGTCGTTTCCGGAAGAATTTTTGTTTAAGTCTAGACGCTTGACTGAAATTATATAGTATTCACCTGTTTGTTTTTATGTAGTTATATATTTTTCTTTATAATCGAACCAATTTTAAAAATTATACATATCACTCAAATAGTTTTTGGTGGCTTATAATATCGTTCTTGAAAAAAATTGTAATTCGGTATGTAAAGTTAATATTTAAATTGACCTTTTGTGTTGTATTTGTTATTTTTCTAAACAGATCTCGCGTTGCACAATATTTTTTAATAGTTTGATTGAAGTTTTTGTTTTATTTTGGCTGATACCTAACTCAGCACTGTATTGTAAGGAGACGTTGGGCCCTCGTCAAGCTCCAACAGCAGCTATTTCTCTACATCCTTTTCTCCTTTTTTGTAGAAGTTAGCTTCAGCTAAAGACATATACGAAGATTATATCGTGGAACTGAAACTCATAAAAGCTTACTGAGAATTTCTTTAATAACTTGTGTTTTCAGTTAGCTTTAGTGTCTAAAAAGTCGCTATTGGATTTAGGTTAGCATTTGTAGTGCTGTAATTTGTTGCAGCGGTTCCATAGGTACTACCAATACTTTAAATCGTGGCTCCGTCGCAATACATGTACCGATGGTTGGGCGAAATTCTGGATAACGCAGCGGTAGCGGCTATACAATATTCTAAAACTTTGTATGTGTGCAGGTTTCGCTGTAGAGCCTGGTCGCCTTTTCAAATTATGCCGCTCGGTCGAAGTGCTCTGTAAATTGGAACAACTAGCAAAGAGAATACACTCCACGGTCATAGACGGCACGGCATTTTTTTTAAAGAAACAATTTTTGAAACAAATTATTCAGGCCCAAAAATTAGAACAAAAACTATAAAAACAACAAAAAAATCCATCACAAAAAAAAGAAAAAAAAAACTAGCCAAATATTTACGTCCCAATGCACATTTTGAGGAAGGAGCACTTCTTAAACATGCTTCCATTTCAAGACCGGTGCCACAAAAAATCGAAACATGTATTGTAATCACTCAAAAGGATCTCGCCAACGTCATGATTGCCTTTTCTTTTTGGAGGGTGCGTCTATAAATTTATTTTGTAACATTCCTTTCTCCACTATAAAAAAATGTTTGGGTGTTCACTTTCCTACAGAACACAAAGACAGCCTACCACAACGAACAAAAGACAGAACGTAGCGAACGTGAATGCGCTGAACACGATTAAACAAAACGAATATTGGATAGTCGCAGTGAAAATGCGATTGATGGTTTCGTTACCCACTGTCCATATACCCAACGCATTGTTGAGATATAAGCGCGTCTTAGCTTTGCATTCCCTTAGATCCTTGCGTTATTCGCTGTAATTCGCGGTTTCCATGAACAATTCCGTGAACACAGCACAACTAGATTTTGTTGCTGTTCGTCCGTTTTTTTTTTATCGTTCCCCATCTTAGGGTCTACAAGATGTCGATTAATTACCAGCTCGCCTGCACTCTACCACTGCTTACACTGCTAACACACAAGCTTTTTTGTAGATCGTGTCATATCCAGAGACTTTAAAAGTTGTATTGGAAGTTTACGTATACCTCTGACTAAAGCGAACACCAGCTGGAGGTTTTAGGGATTATACCAATTTTCACTCCAAGCCCGACCACAGCAGACGCAACGATTTGAAAGAACCAATGAAGCAGCGGGTAAAGGTCATTGCCATGGCACTCAACGTTTTCGTGCGTTTTCTATCACTAACTAACCAATCAACTCGCATAAAAAAAGCATGCCACATAACGACGCATTTGTTTTGCGTGGTTGGTTCAGCCTACGATAGCAAACGCGCAAAGACAACGTGCGCCGTGACTATGCACTTTTGGCGGTTTTTGATTCGCTCGATCGGGTCGTAGCGTCGGCCTTTGTCGGACATGTGTGAAACAGAGTATTCGCCAACTCGACTCCCCCACGTCGCGCCACTGCGGTGGCGCTGCTGTCGGCACTGCGCATGCGCAGATGATTCGTGTCGTGCTTATCTGGTTCCTGTGCACGCGCACTGCCCACACCCGGTGTGTCCAAACGCAGTCTCGTTTGTATGGTTGGGGTATGCGGTGCGCAAGCTCGTCTGCGTCTTTTTGCAGGGGCGGTAGTGTCGTCAGAACGACGAGCTCTGAGTTTGTCTACGGTTGGAAGGATAGTGGATAGACCTCATCGAGCAAGCTTGCTTCTAGGGCTATCCACTATTCTTAAATAAGAGCCAGTCAGAGGTTGTGACGTCAGGGGTTGTCACGCCACCACAAGCCCTGAAAAAGAAGCGGACGAACTTGCTCACCAAATAGCACAGTGCCTATGAACTCGCCTCGACTAGGGTCCGAAGACACCGGCACCGGCTTCCGCGCGGGAGACGCGTAAAAGGACGTTCCCTTGGAGTAGGCCTCTTCCTCTTTGTGACGGAGTTGTTGCTGCTGAAGGCGCTGCTTCATGGCGCAGAACTCGGCCATACCCATGTTGTCCACACTGCCGCGGCACTTGCTTAGAGGGTCGTCTGCATACAAGAAGCGAGAGAAAGCCAATAAGAGTGTGTTCCTCAACTGGATATAAAATAAACAATTAGTCAAGGAACTTTTCGCTTTCTCTGTGCTTTATTCTTACAAAGCAAATGTAGACAGAAATACAGAGAGTTCCCGAGAAAAAGTGTAGGCGGGTTTTTCGGCTTGTTCAAGTGTCCTATGCATCGCAGAAATTCGCGTTTTCTCGCATTCTATCCCAACCATCATCGTCACATTATCACACGTGAGAATGTGACGCTGACGGTTGCGATAGGACGTGGAAGTTGGAGAATATGACGTTATTTGAATCAAAAGATGATTGACAAAAACGAAATTTTTTTTTGAGCGGACATTCTTCAAGTTTAAAATAGTCAAAAAAAGAAAATACAATATCGGCGCCTGTAGCATCTATATCAGTGAGAAAAATTACCAGCAAGAAAGAAAACAATATCATAATTTTGCTGACAAGAGTTATAATGCGAAAGCAGTAACCATCCCATCAAGCACAGCCGGCGGCGTCTGTAACAGCAAAACAGCACGAAGAAAATGCCCATTTTCCCGTTTCCTGACCAAACAGACTGCTAGATGCCTGTGTTGGCGGCCGCTTCACGAGAGCGTGCGCTCAGTCGCCACTGTCGTGTCAGGCATCGGAGGGGAGGGCGGGGGGGGGTCGTTGGGGGGGGGGGGGGGTTATGCCCGCTTCACGAGAGCGCGCGGTCGGCAACCTCGGTGGTAGCGACCTGTGGCCGTCCATGCCAGTACACGCTGACGAACTAAGGAGCGTAGAACGGAATTCACAACTCATAGAAGTGCTTTGGTGTCCCTCGGAATTTTTATTTCACTGATATAAATCCCACAAGCATCCGCAATGTAAGGTCTTGTTTGACAATATTGGGCTGAATAGGATGTCCGCCATAAAAAAATTTTGTTTTTCTCGACAATTCTTTGATCCAGGTAACTTCACATTCCCAAACTCGCGTTCTCTCCCAACCGCTAGCATCTCACTCTGATGGAGTTAAAACTTATTGCGTTGCAAAGTTTTTCTAACAAAAAAAAAACGGTCCACTTTTTTTATCTTTTTCATTCTAATGTAGCCATGTATGATAAGTGTTTTAACCCTGACGTGAACCTATTTACAAACCTGGCACTTGAAAAAAAAGTGTAATACTGAGGCTCTTTGCGGTTCAAAAATATTTTAGTATGATTGTCTTTCACTTCCTGCAAGTGGCCTTATCAGCTGTTTAGGGCACAATAAAGCACGGACTGCTCGATTGACTGATTTATTGATTAATTCATTCGTCTCGATGAACGCGATTTTTTTTTCTCAGTACCTCCCTGTGAATACCGTAATCAGGAACCACAACCAATAATTATAGTCACAGACACCTTAAGAAATAGAGGGCACGGCCAGCCCCAGAAATCTAGTCATCTCACAAAAGCCAATAAGATTTCGGCATCAAACGATATGACCTCCGAAGAACCAATCAGGAAGCAAGAACCATAATCAAACCAGAACACGATCTTTTTTTTCTTCGATTGTCTGTGACTACAGTGACAAATACTTTCAAAAGAATACAATGTAATACGACAAATCAAATATGGCACCAGTAGGTATAACTATGAACTCTGGTATTCTTTTCATACATAATATAACGTGCATACATTTTCCAAGCACATGGTCTATAACAGGGTTCGGCAAACCACGGCCCGCGAGACAGTTTCATGCGACCGCCGGGACGACATCAAGAAGCCCCACCCCCTCTCTCTGCAGCTCTCTTAAGAGACTCAAGAAACCCCCCCCCTCTCTGCAGCTCTCTCACAGAGACTCAAGAACCACACGGCTGTTTTGACAAGTGTTGTGGGCGTTACCGAAAAAAAGTAACGAAATCCGTTACTCGTTACTTGCAAATAAAAGAAACGTGATACCAGCCTACGTTACATAAAAACAAAAGGAACCAGTTTCCGTTCTCGTTACCGATAAGAAGTAACACGCGCTATTTTTAGTTACTTTTTTAAATTATCAATTAACACGTTTTACTTTTTTCTGCAGGTATGCATAAGCGCCATATTTCAAGAAACGTATTCATACAGAAACTGAACATCATTTTTTTATCTTTTTTCCGGTTTCATATAAATACAAGAAAACATAATGAAAAGCGCAAAAAACTCATAAATTCACAAAGCTTGGCGCCTAAAAACCAAAACAAAAAATTGAAGTGTAACTTTTTTATAAGTTTTGGGAATAAGTAACGATTAACGTAACTAAATTTCCATTTACTTGGAATAAGTAAGGCAAGTACGTTACCACCAACACTGGGTTTGACCTCAAATGAGGATTGTCCTGTACCTCATTCTTGGGAAGAAAACGTCTTCACTTCCTTTTGCCTCTTCTTCGACTGCCCCCCCCCCACCTCTCTTCCCGACTTGTCGTCCCCCCCCCCCCCTTTGGTGGCTTCGTGGTGACTCGGCCCGCCACTGAAAACGGTGGCCGACCCCTGGTCTATAAAATATATATCATCTATTTTAACAATCAATGAACTTTTTTCTACCAATAAGAACTTTGGGCTAGTGAGGTAAACGTAACACGAACTCAAAGGTTTCTTAGAGACGTTACACCTAGCTAAAGGCAGAGGAGTGTTTCGAAGTAATTATTATGCGCATACTTTACTTCGCGTCTGTGCACAGACGCTGAGTTCTGAGGTCCTGGGGTGGCAGGTATATTTGAGATACGTAGAACCGGTTATTCGTACACGGAAAGGGGTTCTAAGAATTCTCGGATACTCAAGAATTACTGGCCCTAGTTAACCTTCTTTTTGATCAGCCCGCGTGTTACATATTTCATTTATATACAAGCTTAAACTTGTCCAAACACTTAATACAACAATGTAATACATGAACCAACTTCCCTTAGATTTGTTCAATACATTGGCACGACATACGAGCACAAAAAGCAATCTATTTAACTTACCAACGTATGCCGCGAAACCTGGATAGACAAAGATTAATTGAGTTTAAGGTACCTTAATTTGGGAAGATAAACCCATGCATCGTGAAATCAGAAAGTAACTTTGATATCACGAAGATATATATATATATATATTTTTTTTTCAAGAGAAAAAAGGTTGAGAACATAAGCTTGTCACCCTCTGCTTCAGAATGGTAAAGTGTAGATTTTTTTAATATGCCTTTATTTTGTGATGCTATTTTTTTAATGTCGTGACTAAATTGTTTACCGCTTTAAAAATTATATGCTGCTGTTGGAAGCCTGACTAGCCTTTGAGTGTGGGTCCAACCAGTGATTGTATATTATTTCAGGAAATTTCGGTGTTCATGTCCACACATAACAATTAGATGATGATGATAATGATAGTGGTAAGATATAAAATAAAAAAGGCATTGAATGACTGAAATAGCGCTACGCTTTGGCAACAACAAGAACAAGTGAACGAAACAAACGTCATGGTACTAGACAACTTAAGAAACGTTGGGTGTGGGGAGTCCGGAAAATTTCATTATCTCACCTCAGTCAATCGAATTGAGGCATGCGCCAATGGGAAGGGTGTGGAACATATCTCGAGGTAAGAAGCGAGAACATCACAAGGAACGCCCTCTGTTTTAGCTGTCGGGGAAAATATTATTTTTCTTTTCTACTTGTTGTCTTTAGGGCTGTTCGCGTTCTTGACTTCTTTACACGCCCCGAAATACTCCATTTGAAGAAATAAGTCTTAATGGCGAGGACATAGCCAATGACTATTCTAAACTCACTGAATATAGCTACTTGCAGTTGGTAAGAAGAAAAGACAGACTGCCTGTTCAACAATAGCTCGAGGTGAATTAGGCTCACAAAGGGAGTTCTAGATGGGTCCCTCCAGATGTCATGTCTGGAACTATTCTAGACTATAGTCGCTGTTTAAGAAGGACGAAGCGTGGCCTGTCCCAAGCATCTTATTATCGCTCAGAAATTTATGATATCGGAGCATAAGACAATAATAACGCCGAAGAACATACCACAAAGCAGGACTGATTAGCACAATGAGCTAAGCGTACGTTTAGGAGCTGTCATTCACTTTAACTTGTCGCCCTCCACATTAAGAAAGAAAAAAAAACGCTTGAAGAACACTTTTCAACACAACATGGGCCCAGGCGGTGATTTCCAACAACGACTTGATTCCTGCGAATTATGAAAAGCTCAGAATACAAGTAGTCATGAAAGACGGCTCGGGGACAAAGAGCACGACATTTCATTTGCGCCATTGTCTTCTTTTTGACTGTACGGTCTCCGTTCACGTAAGAAAGGCACCGAGTGATCTGTGATGCTCGCGTTTCTTGCTTTGCGATTCGGTCATCAGCGTCCTGATCGCCTAATACAAAACCGAATTCGTGAGACGCTAGCACTCGGCGACGCCACGGCAGACTTGTAGCTTGTAGGCGGTAGCCGGTGCGGCTACTCCCTACAAGCTTCAGCTTGTTTGGTGCATGTGGCGCATGTTTGCCGCGTGTTTTGCCGCGTGTTTGCAGCATGTTCGCCGCATGTTTGCCACATGGGATACAATAGCTACGGCACCACGCGCAGAAATTTTCATCTAGGTAAAATTCATTGACTATTCCCAGCTTGGCAAAAAAATACTCTATTATTCTTTATGCTACTCGAGAATGTCGTATTACGTGAGATGAGTTAAAACAAAGCCATGTTCCCACAGAAAAAGGTCTCCTTCGCATGTTTGGTGATGAATTTCGAGGGAACCCGCGAAACTTACGCCAAGACAATTTATTGGAGAAATATAATATAGTAAAGAGTTAAGTAAATATATTACTTTAAAGTTATCTAGCTGATATACAAGGAACATACGCTCATAAACCCAAAGATTCTTCGCTTACATTGAACACTAATGAACAACAACCAGAAAACACGAATATTAAGAATCAACCGTGGTAAACACAACCAGATTACCAAGTAATTTTTCTTATATAATATTAAAGACCATTTAAGCATTAAATGTGTATTGCGCATAAAAAAAACAGAGCGTTTTTGGTGGTTATAGTCGCATCGTGTTTAATAAAAAAAGTGAATATTGAAGTGGAAAGTAAAATATTATAGCGTCCCTATTATCTGTGTCTAGCATTGAGACGTATCTGATATTCTGCAAGATATTTGATAATTGAATAGAATTTTGCCCTTTAACTTTGACGTTTCCTGTTCCAAAGCTCTTCCGTAAGGGTAGGTGAAGGGGGCGGGGGGAGGCGGAAAGGAGGGGGGGGGGGGGGCTCGCCAAGCTGCGACGGTAGCTTTTGGCTCTACCTCCTTTTTATGCCATTTTAGTGCAAAACAATTAAATGAAAAAATAATAATTTTAGCTTCAATCTTTAGCATATCAAGTTTTTGCGACAAAAAGGCCATGCATATTTATTACCCAGCAGATTTCTGGCAAAATAATATCTTTACAAAACTAATTTCTGTAAAGTGCTTGGAAACATGGAAAAGCCAAGCATTCTCGAAAGCATCGAAAAAGCGAAAATACCTCGGGGGATGCAGCGGACGTGCCACACGCTTGAAATAAAATTTCGTCGGGTACGATATAGCCACCGGTACAGTTTCCTGACTCCAAGCGTACGAAAATAGACGAAGATAGATGGAGGCGTGCTTCTCAGGTAGCAGAATGCACGAGCCGCTTTGTTTATATTCAGCGACTCTCGCACGATGCTCAAACAGCATCCCTTTATCCTCTAAATTACCCGGAAAAATAGAAGCCTTGTTCAGTTTCGACAAAATTAAAACGACAGTCAAAATAGGGTTCTCGCTCCTCTTTTAGGCGCGTCAACTTCGTTGTACTTTAAGGGATTGTCTTCAGAATTTCTCGAGGACGCGATTCGAAAGCTACAAATATGATCGAGAATAAACATAACAACCTTAAAAAAAAGCCTCATGCAAAAAGGAATTTTCAGTTGTCATTTCGCGCGCGGGGGGACGTGGCGTAAGCGGCGAATTTTGAGTTCGATGCGAGATGTTTCTTTGTTTGACTGTTGTGATGTTCGAATGAATATTCAAGTGCTCGCCCATTGCACGGATACTTCTTGAGGCGAGCGTTTGCTTTTGTGATGCTTTGAAAACGATATGTTTGGAGTAGAAATCTGCGTACATGTTTGATGCGACGAGCACGTATACATGCCTGGCAGCCAGAAAAGAGCACGTCGCTGATGGCAGTTTATTAAACATAAGCTCCTCTCACGGCGCGTCCGTGGCTCAATGCGACGTTAGTGGATGCTATTTCAAGAATTGCACCCCGAGGATTCTTTTTCTCTTCTTGTTATCGCACCAAGGTCTTCTTGAGCAAATTTTAAGGGTCTCTTGGCCACTTTATTTCCAACATAGCTTACTCTAAATTTTTGAAGAACAAAAGCTTTCGAGATCATGGGGCTGAAATTGGTGGCTTCAGCGCAAGACGTTTACGTCACGGCGGCGCTGTTATTGAATGAGGCCATACATATAATATTAACACGAGCCTTTTCACGTGTATGTGATCAAGGATTCTCACAAAAAAAGTTTACTTTTTATAAGTCAATGAAGGTTAAATAAAATATATGTCAATCTCATAAAACCAACGAATTCTACTTGGGTCTAAGAGAATCACATATAAACACTGGTGGCCCCCTTTTGAATGAACCCACATAATGTCCTAGTTTTTTGTTTAATAGTTTCCCACTAGTAATTTATTTCTTCTGAACAAACTTTATTTAAGATCTGAATTGAACTTAAATTTTCCGTTCCTTCAAATTGGTTTGTGCAGGTGGCTACGCCGGAGGGGAGACACGATGGGAAATGCCAAATCATTTGTTCCATTATTGTCAAATTGCTGCTGGTCATTGATATAGGATAGATATTTATTTCCACAGAACAAACCCGTTAGAGACAAGAAAGTAAAACAGTAAGGCAGATTAAAGCATGTATGTACAGCTACCTTCACTCAGGGAACGCGTTCCACTAATCACTGGAATTCACTTGGCGCGCTCAACAAATGACAAGACAAATCAGACGGTTTGTTCCAAAAGCGAAATCTTCGTCGAGACAAAGACCGTGGCATCTTCTTTGTTAAGTATTTTCCGAAAAGATCAGGTTTTAAGTCAATATATGTTTTGACCTCAACATTCGCTGAATTAGCTCTGTAGATCATGGTGATGGGCATAGTGATGGGCCGGCGCACGGGCCGTTTTTACGGTACCTATGCGTGTTCATTTTAGTCCACCATTAAAACAAGAATACGAACAACGCAGACATCATACATAATTTTTCATAGAGCGTGTGATATTTTTATGCTTCATTTTATTGCATTATGTTTTTTTCAAGGAAGTCCAGAAGGCGCATTACACGTGGGAAAAACACACAAAACACATACCTTATCATTCACCATTAAAAAGTGAACAAAACAAACACAATGAAGGGAAACCGGATTGCAGCCGAGTAAGAGATTCTCAGTGAAGTGGAAATAAGAAATGTGACAAAGGGGGCAACTGAACACACGCAAAAAAAGAAAAGAAAAACGACTTAACAACTTCACCCTGCAATGATAGGGTGAAATACAAAGCAGGCTGAGCAGTTACCCAATTATTTACATTGGTATTTACATAAGAGTGCATTAAGATTGGTTAAAGTATTGTTGCGAAAATTGTTAGAGTCGTAAATGCAAAGTGTTGAAGGTTACAAAATAGAACCCTTAGCGCGGCGTCAAAATGGTTCTATTTGAAATGAGTGATCTAACCTCGGCGATGCGAATTTGGCGAAATGGCAAGACACTAAATTGGAATTGGCGTAATAGACTTCGTGAGAAAACATTTCTTTTTTTTTTAAGAGAAGAGGTTCATTGGAGTTTTAAGATAGGATACACTAGCTTCAGGTGGGTAATTATTCCGTATGAAGCGAGCTGCTTTCTTAGGGATACTTCTAGTCTTGAGATTAGATTACGTGTGGCTGGGTTATGTTGGTTTAGTCAGTATAGGTTAGATAAGATTAGGTGAGATAATGTTACTTTGGGTTAGTAAGGTTAGGCTTTGTTGATTCGATTCGATTCAGTTAGGTTTGGTTGGTTAGATTACTTTAGGTTGGCTATGTTATATTATGTTCGGTTCGGTCTAGTTAGGATTGGCGCGGTTCAGATCGGCCAGCTTCGGTTAGGTCAGGTAATTTTAGGTTAAAAGAAATTAAGCTAGGATTGGCGCGGTTCAGATCGGTCAGCTTCGGTTAGGTCGGGTAATTTAGGTTGGGAAAAATTAAGCTATGTTCGGTTCAGATTGGCATAGATCAGTTTGGTTCGCTTCAGTTAGGTACATACGCATGGGTTACGTATGCTATGGTGGGTTAGGTAAGGTTAGGTTAGGTTAGGTTAGGTTAGATTAGGCTTTTTTACGCTATTTTAGACTAGGTTAGGTTAGCCTAGGTTGGGTTCGTTTAGGTTCAGTTGAGGTAGATTAGGTTAAGATATTTTAGGTTAGGCTAGGTTGCGTTGCGAAAGAGAAGGTAAGTTTATGTTAGAATACTTCAGGGGTGAGGCTCGGTTAGGCTCAGTTGACTTAGATCAGGTTATTGTAACTTAGATTAGGTAAGGTTAGGTTATTCTATGTTCGGTTCGGTTCGGCTGGTTCTGCTGTTTGGGTTGTTAGCCGCTTGTACATCAACCGTTGGAGCAGCAGTGCATACACATTATTTACGGTAATGGGAAAAGTTCCTGTTTTATTATGTCAACTGATTTCTAGAGGCTCAAAGATGTGTCAGCTCACCTAAGTGATTTTCGTCGACAGTTCCCGTTGCACTGTACACGTCGTTCTGCTTCCGTAGGCACACAATGACCATCGCCAGGACAATGACCAGCACCAGAACTGATACACCCACCGGAAGTAGAATCGAGAGGTTCCGGTACAGAGGGACCTCACTACCGGTTTGCTGGATCTCCGATGAACCGTGAGTGGAACTTGCACCAGCTGAAAGTGGGAGAACTAGATGGGTAACAGCGTACACACTAAATACATTATTCAAACTCACTTTTCTGCAAATAACGAAACTCAGAATTCGACTATATCCGGAAAATGCGATGCGCTCTTGGAGAAAGAGCTTTGTAATTGTCTCTGGGTTCATCAATTATTTTTTTAAGATTTAGTCATATTATGAGCTTTTTGACTTGCTGGGATAAGGTCCACGTTGATCAGAATCAATTTTCAATCGGACATGTTGAGTTCTTTTATGTACATAAATATTGTAGTCACTCCAAGCAAAAAAAAAAAGAAACGCTGGCGTGGTCCTTGTGATAATGTTTTTTTTCTTCGTGAACAATTCTTATGTGCTTTTATAGGCTAATGTTGCAATGTTATTGACTCTAGCGCTAGGTTGATAGGGACCCGAGACACCCTTAGTCGCTTAGGTTGCCGGAAACTATATTTCTGTTTACATGTGTCAAGTACCTGAGTTTTGCTCATACCTTGGGCTCTCAAATTTAGTAAGGGTTTTGATCGGACAACCTCCCGCGACTCTAATTATGCTAGATACGGAAACAAACTACCCGGATGTAACGAAACACAGTGTAATTTATAATCTTTGAGATACTAAAATGCTCAGGGAGTGGCCTTCTCGCTCCGTCATTTGTTCTTCGTCGTTTTATTGGCAAATGATGCCGTCGCATTGGCTGCGCAGTAAGAATAAAATGCGTGGGACTCACTTCGGCCTGCGTTTCTCATGGTGGTAATGACTATAGTCACGTTCACGTTTCTGAGCAGAGACATATTGGTATTTTTTTCTGAGCTTAGCTAGCAGAAAATTTGATATCAATTTTTATGTACGCACTTTCCTCTTACAAGATGGTAACTATTTGTATGTTTTGTGATAAAAGTCAATGTACGATAGAGAAGCTTAGAATGAGGGGCCACTGAGTAACACACCAGTATTTCTTACATTGTAAACTGGAGAAACCGACCGACGCCTGATACAAATTGTGAGTGTGGTCATTCGGTTTATAAACAGCGCGTACAATTGAAATGTTGTCTGCTAACATGTGTATGAGCAGTATTTCATGTATTAGGATTTTTTATCTAGGCCTCTCATTCGCACCAACCGTTTACTTCTCTTGCACGACATAATAAAGGCTGAAATGCTATTTTTTTCAATAAATGTTATCCCTCTAAATTTAACCTAGATCATTAAACATAGTTCTACCGGAGTTTACAATTCTTTGGGTGCACCTACGTACCTTTCCTTGGCGGCACGTACACTCCTGGCCACCCTTTCTTACCGATAGCTTGAAAACTGAATCAGGGTTACGAAGCACATAGACATATTTCTGTGTGTCGCTTATTTCCTTTAACTTTAGGTCTCACATAAAAGCTGCAATTGTCGTTTGTAGTAACAGCTGATAAGGTAGTTACGCTGCGTTGACAATGTTAGTTTCGCGCACTCACCAACGTAGGTCCTATTGTGGGTCCTGAAGGTAAAATCAGCTTCAGTGATGCCGGCTTCCGAGTAGGCGCTCACCCGCAACTCGTACTCCTTGCCAGGCGAGAGGTGTCTCAACTCCAGACTTCGCTGGTGAGCGGAGACTTGGTCTGCCACCAGGGTCCACTCCTTCTGGAGGCTAGGCTTCAGGTGGACGCTGAAGTGTAAGATCGGGCAGCCTCCAGACTGCCACGTTGCCAGGTTGAGAGTGACGAATGTCGAGTTTAGAACGACGAAGTTCTCAAGCTTGGACGAGACTGGGGCTGCGTTCAAGAAAAATTGCTGCTGTATTTGGATGTATCTATCAAACCGTCATATGAGAAATTGCTTTTTATGAAGAACACAGCAGTCGCTAACTCTATTATCAGCCTTCTAGGCACGCGACACCGGGTCTAGTGTGGCTAGGTCCTCCTTTAGCGACATTTTCACTTTGTGTGTGTGTGGTTTTTGCAGATTTACACACCTGGTGAAATCTTCTCGATTTATTTCATGGTCTCCTGTATTGTCTCTTCATTTTTTTGTATTTTTGTAGTTGTTAACTTTTTCGCACATTTGCTTTGTGCGTCCGGCGTATCTCGCAGCGCATGTGTTTGGCAGCCGACCAACTGCTGCACCGGGAACACGACTTTTTAAGGCTAAATCAGATTTAGCTTGAGTAAGAATGCACTTCTACTTTAAAGACGAGAAAATACCTCGCGTAATTAGGTCTACATGAGGAGTGGTGGTTGAAGACCCCCACTTTTCAGGTTCATTAAGCTGTTCAATAGCTTAAGGGGGAGGGGAGGGTCAAGGCTATTTTCGTCATTTTTGGACGATGGGCGTGTCGTCGCTGGGTGTCGCTCATTGATGAGCATCCGGACGTCCAGCAACTCTTCTTGTTCCTGTGACTACACTGGCTGGAGGCCAAACCATTCAGAAGTTTGCGAAGAATAAAACTATTTAAATAGTCTAAAATAAAAAAAACAAATCAATTAAGCGAAGTTGCTAAGTAACAAAGTGCAGTATATCGGCGCACTGGTTGCTGGAGCGTGGTTAGGAGGTTTTTCTTAGGAAATCCGTTTTCCTTAGTTCTCATATACGGACTAACGAATACCCGCATATAACCAGAGCAGGTCGAAAGACACTTCCAAGGAATGCGTAAATAAAGTCCCCGTCCGCAGTCCGGAGGGTCCCGGGGGGGGGGGGGGTTGTTGCTGTGAAGCGAGGCGATCCCGATGACCCGGTAACAAACTACTCGTGAGCAGGCTCCAGATGGCACCTCCTCGTACTCGGCACACAGATGTGACTGCTGCCACCGGGTACCGCGCACCGGACGCATCTTTGATTCGATCTCGTGGGCCTGTCGTGTGTTTGTCTGCACCTCTCGCGTTACAGAGACCAACTCTAGTTTCCTGGCATTCCGCCGCTTACTATAAAATTGTACTTTTAAACCAAAACAAGTAGGGCTTGCTTCCGCAAACTGACAGGAGGGACCGACACTATCTAGACAACTCAAACTCCTTGAACAGCCTGTTTCGACTTTCGCGTAACTTCGTAACGCTGGGGCTATACCAACGCAACGATTGAACCAAAGCATGACGCCGAGCATCCTTCAGCCCATCGATTGTACACGACGCCCAGCCGGTCGTTAATCCAGCCCTCGTGTCCACTCTTAGTCTGCGCTCTATTTCGCTGAGATAATGTCGAAATTTCAGTGGACGGCCTTTGATTCTTCCAACAGGCGCTGAAGAGCGTGCCAGCTGAACCAATCACTTCTTGAATAGCAAGACTGGAGTGCTGAATTTTTAACGCCACCTAAATGAGCAAACGAGAAGCACGAATTAGACATGAGTGTTGCGTCAGTGTTTGGCAGAGTCGTGCCCTTAAAGGATAGAGACAAGCCTCAGCTGAACGCTGACTCAGCAGTCATGACCAAACCGTGCCCAGTGTTTGCCTCTTTTGTGAACGTTGAAAGCTCGACCATCCGGGATTGTTATCTAGGTGTCGGCCGGACAAAGACCGTTCGTTTCGTCGGATGGCGCGGTCTAGTAAACAATGATTCATGATGATCTCAACTGAACTGTTACATCTACTCTACAGGAATGCAGCGATTTCAAAGGTTCGATGTCCCCTGGGCGCATCTGGTTCTATGTCTCTGTCAAGGAGGGCGTAAGCGTTTACCTCTAAGTGCTGGGGGCCCTGGTGGCTTCCATATCTAAGGTCGCCTGGGTTGCCTGACGCCCGGATATACCGGCCATGGCACTCTTGACCACTGGGGTGATAAGAGCGTCTTGTCACGCGTACCTTGTGCTCTGTGCGTTAAAAGGCATGACAGAGGTAGTCTTTGGAGGCTCGTTGGCCAAGTGGCGAGCGAAAGAGTCACCTTGCTATTTTTGTCGTCGACATCCTGTCAGACGGTTTTCGTGTCATTTCTTTGGGTCGAGTATCCTGTAATTCAGATTGAGCGCAGTGAAACGCTGAATAACAAATTTCGAAGTTAGAAGAGTTCGCAAAATAAGCAACGCTCTACATTTCTTAAGGTGTCAAATACTATATTGGAAGCGTGCGACAAGGCAGTAGCGCCACGGTGTGGCTCCTCGCAGAAGCATTTCGCATTGAACGCGGCCAGACGGGCATGGACATTCAACGTGTAGCAGCCAACCTTAGTTTATAATGATGGTCAGCTTATCTGAGCACAGGGCTATATAAAACGTGCCGGTGAGCAGCCAGTACTAATTGGTTTAACGCAAGACCTGGAAATTGAGAAGATATATTCCCTCCATGCGCTAATGAAAAGCTCCGCAATCACCTTAATTGCAGTATATCTATTCGATATGCTAACCGAGGGAAGAGCAATCCGATTATAAGTGGAACGAAAAGTACTTATCATGTAGATTTTATAAATTAATGGAACGGGTGAACGTCATCCAGTAGGAACCTTGGAACCGTCGAACACACGAACCTTTCGTAGGGCCATATCATTCCGTATACGCAAACGAAAAAGATGGCGGTATGCTGCCGCCATTGCCATTCGCAGCTTCTGGACACACGATTGAACCTGAGCTACGATCAACTAGTACGGATAGAATAACGGAAAATACTCAGAGGGCAACGCTGGACGTGGGTAAGTTCCGAATGTCAATGTGTCAAATCTTTACTCCGGAGCTACATCGAGAAACCGAGCCGCGGGAAGGCGCATAAGCGGCAAAGACGCTGCAGACGCTTTATGGCGAATTTGCGTGGTTCTTTCTGCGCGCCCTCGAGCGCACTTTCCAGACGGTGCGAGATCGCGTGGTGGAGACGGAGTGCGGTGGACTGATCGGCTGGTTCGTTCCGAGGGCGACCTTCCCTCTCAGAGCGCTCCCTAGCACTCCTTCTCTAGCCGTCAGAGTGCGGAGCGGCGCTGGCGTCACGTGGTACTTGGACGGGGATCACGTGGTTTTGTGGACGATGGCTGGCAGTGGTCTCCGGTAGTGTGTGTGGTCTGGCATGACTGCGATGGATATCTGGTACTGCAAAGTACTTGTGTCTTTGACTGTGCGTGGATTACAACGGACGGGACAACATTCACTTGTGACCGTGATAGAAAAACCCGACCTGGGATATGTTCCCAGTGCTTTTGCGATATCGTTCATCTCACGGCGGGGAACCCACCAAGCCTTACCGATGAAGAATCGGCTCGCGGAGATCGCCGCTCTTTTACCGGGTTTTGTAAACGCTTCAGGGAATTTTCATTTTTGGAAAAATTGCGTTCCAAGGTTTGTATATTGTGAAACAGAGCGAGAGCCGAATATAATCCACTGTGATTTGTCATAGCATGTGTCACATGACACATGCTATGACATAGGACATAGCATGTGTCACATGGCGACACATGCTATGTCCTGTGGGTGATTCACGTTATTGCGCCGTGAGAAAAATACGGTTTATTAACCATTTAGAGTTATGCGAAGGCCTGTTCTGCCCTTCGCATAACTCCTATCGCAGTGCGCTCACTGTCAAACGCAAGATTGGTTGACAACTAATTTCAAACGTTGGCTTTCGTTGCGTTCCGCACAAACCAAGTCGCATGCTGCTGGGTTTGTTTTTCATTCCATTTTACATGATGTTGCGTAAGACAGCGTATAGTCCGTCACCGCATTTATTTAATCGCATATGTGAACGCAAATTTGCTCAATCATCTATCATGCACTGTACTTTTTATATGTTTTAGAGCGCAGCTCTTAGGCGCCCGTTTACGGCTTGAGCGGCGTCGCAGTCGCCGTTGGCGTCGCCGTCGCCGTCGGCGTAACCGCTCGATGCATGCAACTCAGCGTTGCATGCAACCTGAGTTGCATGCAACTCAGCGTTGCATGTCGCCGTAACCG